>BMAV01010936.1:0-133103 GCA_019973955.1 Trichonephila inaurata madagascariensis
AAAATTTTTAAAAAAACACAATGGAATAATTCAAAATTAAATTGAAAACCGCAAAAAAATTGCTGGTCTCTTTAAGACCTTTCATTAAAAAAATTTTTTAAGAGGGATGACATTTTTGCTGAGTAATAAAAATTATGAGTTCCACGTAGAAAAAAAATAGTTTTCAATATAAATAGTTCTAATCATATTGCGCAACTAATTGGAATAGACTTAATTGCCCCCCAAAGCATCTTAATTCTGCTATTTCCTTCCTGCCATTATTATATTTATATTATAGCCCCATACCTCTCATTTTATCCCCTAGCAAAAGTACCTTAATATGTGGAAAAATTACAAGCAATAAAAGAGATTACTATAAAATTGAACAAAATTCAATTTCATTGGATGAAACAGTATACTGATCACTGAATGAAAGACAATCAAAATAATACTAGTTATGAGGGAGTTTTTACAAATTTCTTGTTAGATTTGGGATATATATTGAGAAAAAATATGAAATATTTGAAGCAAATTCATCCGATATTTGTAACCTGTATATAATGGCACACATAAATACAGCTCACATTAGCATTTAATATCATAAATTTTATCTACAAGCGTTTTGATGTACAACATGTATAGCTGCCTTTTGTGTTATGCAGTAAAGAAGTAATGAAGGTTTTCATTATTATTTAAGGCATGGAAATTTTTATATGATTTCCAAACAAATATACATTCAATTTTATTCTAATAATGTTTGTTAACTAATACCCAAACTTTTCAAAACTTTAGAAACATTTTTTACATAGATTGCACTCTATATAGCAGTTAGAGACATTTACGCATTCATGTATATATAAAAGGAGTGTATAAAAAATCAATTTTCGTAATTCACGTAGATAATTAGTTGGGAGTGCAGGCTCAATTGAGAGGAAAAAAAAGTTTGTCCAACACTGTAGGGAATTAGGCTTCCAATCCAAAGAAGAAAAAAAAATTAAATAATTTTCGAAATGTTATATAATAATGCTAATTTTTATATTTTTATTAAATATTTTCATTTTTTTATTATTTAATAAAAATAGTTGTTGTTAAAAGTGCAAATAACAGAACAAACAATTTAATCAAATACGTTCACATTTTTCCGCATAAGCACTAAACTTTTAATACAAGATGGGAAATTTTGAAAAATATTTTGATTATATAAATGCTAGACGGTGTTTGTTCAAAAAGTAACTCATTAAACATTTCACAATCTACTTTTATTTGCCAGCCGTAAGTTTTAAATAACTTTACAGTTTCCCAACAAAATTAAATGTCAAGATATGTTTAGAATGGTTATATGTTAAAGAGTGAGAATATGGAAAAATCTAATTACAGAGGAAATAATCAACGTTCTTTCTCCCAAACAGTTTGCAAACTCGAAAACATTAGTGTCTAAGATTTTATTCAAATATTTGTAGTACACACACAAACAAAATTAGTATATTATTTTTGATGTGAATTCTAATGAAATTAATCTGCGATCATTTACGCAATGAAACTCAAGAACAGTTAAATCAAATTCTGAAAACCTTAAATTTATAAACATGAAAACAAACAATTAAGTTCCCAAATCTAAACATATTAATCCAACTATCAATCATGTAAAAATCGTTCTAAAAATAATCCCTCAATCTCTTTAATAAGCAAATCACGTGTATTTATGTATTAAAGGAAAAACTGATCCTCACAGGAGAAAAGTACAAATCTACATGCAAATTAGATGCGGGAAGTTTGATAGCAGTATGATTCACCAGTTCAGAACCAGGCAATTTTTTCTGTTATGCCCAACTCCGCTTAAAAATTCATTTAAAATCATTACTGTACTAAAATCAGCCAACATTTATAGCTTATAATCATTCGAAATTTCATACATTCCAAATTCAGATCACATCGAATTGATCATGACAAAAGACAACAGATAAAGAAAGTCAACTTTACAGGTAAGTTACTCCTTTTTTAAATTAGATAGATTTTTTACATTAAATTTAAGGCAACTTTGTATGAGAATGGTTCTATTATGCTTAAAAAGATATGTATGTTCGAAAACAAGCCTAAAAAATTGATACTTTTTTAACCATAATCCAGAAATAAAGTGAACTCTTGTAGGGGTTAATAATTCATTAAGAAAACTATAGCATGTATTGAATTTTTTTTTTTTTATAAATTACTATTTTAATCCATTTTACACATTTTACTTAAATATTCTAAATGTTTAAGACTTTGTGGTTTTTGGGAACAAATAATCAAAGTATTAAGAAAATTGTTTCCACTTTTATTTAAATCATCTGGAATTTAACCAACTGGAAATTTAAATAAAAAAGTTGCAAATTATTTAATATCAATATTATATTATTAATAATGTTTTAATGTATTTTCTAATTTAAGTACTTACAGCTTAGGTCTTAAACGAAATATATGTCTGAATATAATGTCTTAAACTAAAACATTTGCTGTTCCAATTGGCCTAGTTTAATAAACTAATTATTAAATTCAAAATATAAGTCACTAAAAATCAATTTTTTTTGTCCACGTGATTTTAAGTTACCCTTATTGGGGTTTTCGATAATTCACTTCTGATTTCATGTTGAAATCAATTAAAGTGATCTATAATTTGAAAAAAATAGGAATGAAACAGCTTTATTTAGTTAAGGAAATAGCTTAACATCTACATTATTTTTTCTAAACTAAAATTTCGAAAATAAGAAGATTGAAATAAGAGTTACAATCATCAACAAAGTCCTTTTTCATTTATTATCACATTTAATGAAATAGCAAAATGTACCATTTATACACATCAATAACTCATGTCATATCTATATCTAATTTCTTTTAATCAACTCATTCCAAAGATGTGCGAAATATTATGCTTAGCGTTAAAGAACTGTAAGCTCAGGTACCGCTGAGCGATACTTTGATCACTTCATAACCTGCGCTTAATATTAATATCTTAATGTACCACTGGGTTTCAAAAGTGGATTTTGAGTAACGATATCTCAGGAAGGCATGTTACAAAATAGTGGATGTATTTTATGGGGAAAAGATGATAGTTCTGGCGAAAAAGGAATTTTACTAGCTGCAAGTTTTCTCCCAGGTGAAGAAATCCATAGTAGCAATCACTTTGTACTTCATAGCATCAGCGAACTCAAGGCCAGCAATATATAGAATCGCCAATGCAAAGTCAGAAAAGGCAAAGTTTCTTTTTAAATATAACATTTAAAATAAATTTAAAAATTCAGAGATAAATGAATAACAAAGATATACAAACGAAAAAAAAATGTAAATATTGATGTAATGTAACATTGCGTTTACATGAAATATAACTATATTGTTCTCTGTATAAACTACATTTATGGGTTCTTTTTCCCCTGTTTTTATTACTATGTGTTGATAAATTTTCCTCTGGTTTTCATTAAAAACTTCTATCTCATTCACTAAATGCGTGATTATTTCACTGCACTAATAATCAGATATATTGCGTGTTCCTATTTTCGCCTTAAGAAATATTAATTTCATAGAACTTCCAGTATTTACCAATAATGTAAATAATTATTTTTAATATAAAAAAAGAACATTAAGGAATTTAAGCATCTATTGAAAGTCTTCTCCGCTTTTCATACATTTAGTGTTGAGTACAGTTTTCGTCTATCAAACGCTTTGAAATTTAGGTCTTTCACGAAAATAACCAACTCATAACATTAATGATTGCAACTGCACTTTTATTGTATAAGATAGGGTTAACCAAAAAAAACAATTGCATTACTACATTTTACTAGAAAAAAACATGTTTTAACAAACAAATAGTTGTCAGTTTCTTAACAATAATATTAATGAAAGTATTAAGTACTTTTTGTGTAATCGCTAAATGTAAAATCGCTATGCGTTAAAATTATTTCAATACAATTAAATTACTCACATAAATGTCAAAGCTATACCTGAGACTTAGTGTGCCTTCCATGTCTTATAGTAGTTTTTTTAGCAGATTTACTCAGGGAAATACGCATGCATTATTTTAACGAAGAAACACTTGATATAAAGTTTGTCGCAGGGGTTAGGATATTTATCTTGCTCGTAGTTTCAGTTTTTGAGTTTTCAGTTTTATGTAAAATAATCTACTAGCTGATACCCACCTGGTTTACTGGGTACTCCATAATGTTTTATGACAAGATACTGTTTTAAATTCCTTGATATCTTAATCCAAACAATATAAGCTTTCGATTGTAATGAAAATCATCCATATAACTCCGTCTCTTGCTTTAAAATTGAATGGAAATATAATTAATCTGGTTTCTTTCCCTACATAGCCCCTCTTCAGAGATGAAAATCCTCAAAATTCATTTTAAGTTGAGCTCTACTCAACAAAAGAAACTCGTTTTGGAAATTTCAAATCTATATGTCTCATATTTCAAAAATTCATTTTTTTTTTCTAAAGTATCCCCAATTTTCTTTTAGAGTTAATTTTGAAAATCCGATCATAGCAGATCTCTACTTCGCAGATGAAACATTCTTGCCAAACTTCAAGTCTGTGGGTCTTACAGTTTAAAAGTGAGAATGATTTTAAGCTAAAACTTCTCCGTAAACCCCCTTGGAAGTTGATTTCTGCAAAACCTTAACGGGGATCTCTACTCAACACAAGAAACATACTTTCCTGATTTCAACTCTGCAGATGTAATAGATGAAAAACCAGATTTTATTTTAACCTAAAAAACTCCTGTAAACTCATAAGACTGCAACACCCGCTGACAGGACAATCTCTACCGAATAAAAAAAAATGCCTACCTAATTTTAATTTTTAATTTTCCCAATTTGTATTAATTATTGGGGGGTTTATAATACTCGTGCTAAACTTTCAATTCGGCGACCCTTTTTCACAATTTTATGGTTTTAACATTAATAATGTATGAAAGAAAAAATGCACTTTACGTAAAGTAAATGGTTCTTAATTATAAAATACAATTTAATAAATAAAAAAAATTTTTTGATGTTAAAACAAAAAAAAAAAAAAAGGGATAATTATTATTTATTTTTCCTTTCTACTTTAAAATTAACATATAAAAAATGGGGGCTCTTAGAAACAAAAAATTAGAATAGTAAATTAAAAAAAAAATAGATGGTTTTCAATCAAAAGAACCTTTAAAAATTTTTTGAAAAAGCCCATAAATTTTAATATTTTAAAACTTTTTCAAAAGTTTTAATTATATAAAAATCTCTGTACACACAACATTAAAGAAAAAACCCAATTTTTTAAATTTTAAAAGAAAATAAGAATTTAATAATAGCTTTGTAAGGACAAAAAGCAAACAAATTTTAAAAAATTAAAAAGATTTTTAAAAAAAGATTTCTAAAAAAATTTTTTTCGAATTGTAATTTTTTTGTCAAAAATTTACATTTAAATTTGCAAAATAATGAACAAAATATAAAATTCCATGAAAATAATTTTTTTTTTTTTTAATTTTTAAAGGAAAAGACTTCAAATGTTTTAACCGGAGCGGACGCACCGATAGGTCGAGGGGGGTTATTGAGTCACCCCAACTTTTTTTAAATTTTTTTATTGTACACGATACAAACCGTGACCAGTAAAAATTTAATTAAGAGAAAGAAACTTACCTACTTTCAAGGAATTTTTAATTTTTTTTGGTAACAAATAAACAGTTTTCCAGAATTCATTTCCGATATTTTTGGGCCCGCGCGACCACTCGGTAAAAAATGTTTTTATTATGGTAAAATGTATGTTCGCTAAAAAAAATTTTAAAACGTTTTTTGTTATGCTTTATATGTTTGAGAATACTATAAAAATAGTCTTGCCAAGTAATCCCTTTAAAGTACCCCCGGTTTCCGAATATCATAAATTTTTTATGGAAAAAAACGCAACAAAGAAATACATTACTTACAACTTCCCTAAATGAGGGAAAAAAACACATAAAGAGGGGGCATAACTAAATGTACCAATAACTTAGAAATAAAGGGTTATTAGCAAAACAGATTACAGCTATAATGACAGTATTTCAAAAAAAAACCCCGGGGATGAATTTCTTTTGTTCTTAATTTTTTTGATTCTGGGTCTGGGATTTTTTTTCTCTGAAAGAGTAGTATGTTAGATTTAAAAAGAAAAAAACGTAATAAAAAATCTCTCATCATGTTATTACAGCAAATCAAATAAAAGTATTTTTATTTGGTTATAGGATCAAAGATAGCTAATTAGGTATTGAAGAAGTTTTTATTTTTGAGAGAGTTGACTTAATATCGGCTATGAATTATATCAGAGTAAAAGTGCATTTTTTATTATGTCAGATAGTATTTCGTTTTAATTCATTCCAGTAAATTAATTATTTTTTAAATCTTTTATTTTCAATATGCTCGTGTGCCCCCTCGTAAGGTTATCGCAACCCCAGGGGGGCGCGCCTCACAGTTTGAGAAACACTGCAATACGTGTATAGATGAAGAAAAGTGCGAAGTATAACTCTAACACATTTGTTATGTTTCTACACCTTTTTAGCTCTGTTGCGGCTGCTATAATCGAGTGAATGCGCTCGTGAGCATATTCATGTTTTCATGTGATTTAAATTGTGTCGAATAGCTGGACTTTTGCGCGTCAAAATCTGCTGTAAAGTTCACAATTGCATTTCGCTTAGATTCGGACAGTAAGATTACAGTTCAGATGAGCGTCTCCTCGTTACTTGACAGAATTTAAAGTTACACTGGTATTTCGTCACCATATATCGTTCTTTATATCTAAATAAGACATCAAAAATTTATCCAATAAAACATAATTTCAGAGATGCATGCTAAAACCTTTTAAAATGTTTGAGTTATTCGAATGAAAATTGGCAAAAACAACGAGACACATCCCTAAAAATTGAGTTCAAGGTATATTTAAAAAATATTTTTAAAGCTCTTATTTTATTCTATAGAATAATTATCAAACAAAACTGTCTCTTAAACAAATAATTATATATTATTTTGTATCGGAAAAAAACATTATTATTCTTAAGTAATTAAAAAAATGCTAGATTAATTTTAACAAAGTAACGTCAACAAATTACTAATAACATAATTTTAAATCCCAAATGAAAATATGTTCTATATTATAACTAGTATTTCTATAATTAAAGGATTTTTTTAAGATGTTAATATATACTTTAATAGTTTTGTCTTGATTATAGTCTAATATTTTACTTTAACACTATATGCTTAATATTACATTGCTTTAAATTTAATCATGTGATTATACTTGAATATCAAAAAGAAGAACGTAATAGTCTTTGAAAGGTACAAGCCCTTAAGATTTTCGCTTTTGACACGTTATCCGTTTTGTCAAACGAGCATTTTCTCTCTCATTTAACTGTTTGACTGAACTTTGTAACAACTACATTTAAGTATATTTAAAGTAGTTTAAAAGTTAGTTTACACCAAGGGATATTAACTACAAAAGTCCTGTAGGCCTTAAAATCAAATAACACATTCCTTAAGTTTGTTCTGTTTGGCTGCATAAGACACTAAACAATCATAAAATACGTTTAATCACAAAATGAGTTTTAGTGAGATCTTCAAAGAAACTCCAGAAGAATAACATTAATGTCCAGCATTAAATATAATCTAACTCTCATACATAATTCTAAAATTCAATTACTTTAAATAACTTTTAGCAATGGGCATCTAACTTATGCCTTGACATTTTTGTTGCATACTTCTCACTGTATACTTACATGCAGAACTGATGTATACATTAGCAATCATAACCCTTGCGTAAATATATAACTACACTTTTAAAGCTGTATCTTTTAAAGCTGTATCTTTATAATTAGAACATGTTTTTATTTAACTTAATTAAACACACTTTTTAATTAAATCATGCAAAGATAAAATTCTGAAATTTTAATGCCCCTTCATTGGATTCTCAACATCCAGAATGGTGCTTGAAAAAAGGATTTGCTCTTCTGATAGAATGTTTAAAAGAAGCCGCTTTACAACATTGTGTTCTTAAATCTGTGTAAAAATGAGCTTTTCTCAAAAGTTTGTCACCTCAAAAGCTAAAAATAAATCCCTGAAATTTTTGTTGCTGCCAGAAGTAAAATACATGTCAAATACCTACAAATCATGTTCTTAACAAATAAGGCCTGTATAGCACGAGATTTTCCTTTAGATTATTCCTTGATGTCTTACGGTAGAAGATATTTGAAAAAAAATAGTGCAAGTTTGTCAAAATAGATCTAAAAAGAATATTATTAAATCAATTATGAGAGTTTGACATTTATGTTAATATAGTTTTCCTGGGTGCACATATTTTTTTATGAAGAGAAAGATTTAACGATATAGAAGTTACTTAATAATTTCTTTAATATTATAAAATTAATAACTATAACAATTTTCTCCACATTAGCAGTTTCTTCTCTTTTTATCTCATCACTGAGCTCATAAAGGACATATAAAGTTTAATTTGTTTGTATCGCTGAAGACAATATTAGTTTATTATCATCAAAATACAACCACTGACAAATAATGTTCTGTGAATAGTCCTGTAACATTAACGTGGATAAAATATTAACGAAAAGTACCTTATCATCCTTCTAAATGATGACCTCCCATAACAATACACCCCTGAAATCTGCTATATATATATGCTATTTTTTTTTCGAATGATGTTCAAAAGCCTCGTCACGTTTCGTTGGATGTTAGGAATATCGTCAAATATCTTCCCTTTCAAAGCAAGTTTGAGTAGTGGGAATAGGAAGAGATCTGGAGGATTGTGATCTCCCGAATTTGGTGGTGGGTGTTCAGTTTGTCCCCTTCCCCTCTTTTTTGTCAGGAACTGTTTGACGATATTGGCTGTACAAGGGCAAGCATTGTCGTGAACAAAAAGTTGTTAACCATGTTGTAGGTATGGGGTCATACCCCACGTAGACGTTTCATGAGACGGATCAAAATTTAATGTACATTGTTGTATTATCGTCATTCCTTAAGGTAGAAATTCCTTGTGGATAATGTTTTGACTATCAAAATATATAATGAACATCATTTTGATGCGGTAATTTCTCCTCTGACTTTTTTCGACAAGATGATGCGGGAGAATTCCATTCCTTGATTTGTCTTTTCGTTTCAGGGTCGTAACTGAGACTCTCCAAGACTTAAGGACACCAGGAAGTTTCGTTCGGTGTACTGTCAAGTTTAAACACAACTTTAAATTAAGGTTTTGGTAGTTAATTTTTCTGTTCTAAGTTAAGAAAGAAAAAGAAGCAACGGTGGGGACAGATGGCCATCCCCTGCACTACACATGTGCAGCGTTTTGTTTCCCCAGTGTTGCCAGATCAGTCGTTCCGACTTCATTCACCGAACTTAATTGTCAGAGGTTATAATACGCGTTTTCCTTATTGAAAAATATTGTCTTTATGCTTTTTTTTTCAAGCATGGTAATACCGCTATCTCAGGTATCCCAAGAATTCCGATTTTAGAGTTCTTTGAATAATTTTCTTTCGATATTTACCCTCCACTTTTATTTTAAGTTTTATGATACACCACTTAGGGATGATTTTGGAAACTTATTGCTGTTTATTTCCCTCGATAAATTTCCCAGCATTTCATTCTGCAATTACCGAATTTTCATGCGATTCTCCAGCATAGGTTTTGCTACAGACTGCTTGTAAATTTCAAGTTTAATTATGGACACCTGATACTTAAAATTCTAATATTGCAGATTTTTTTTTAATCTAAAGTATAATTACGAATACTCTATTTCCAGATGCAAGTCTTACTCCTATTTTCATTAATGGATTGAAACATATTTTGACAGATTGATTTGTGGTTCTTAAAAAAATACTTTAATGGCTTACAAGTGTCTTACTGAGCAACTGAAACTTTTATGAAGTGAAGTTAAAGTGTTCAAGTGAAGGGAATACTAACGTAATTACCTTCCCGTGAACACGTGATTATATCTTCTGCATCCCATCTTCTTTTGCTTTTCCTTATTTTGAATGTAGGATGGAAAAATTCTCTCTTAGAGAGTATTTTGGCACTTGAGCGGAAATGATGATGAAATTCTCTCTGACTTCTGATGTTAATTTTACCTAAATAAAATGTGACTTTTTTTATAACCAAAATTTTCATTTGCCAAAACTACAGCTTCCAAACTCACAAAATCCTTTACATTATATAAAAGTTCAAAAAACTTCTACATACAGTTTCAGCTCGGGAAATGAAGTTTGTAAAGTCAAGAATAAGCATCTACATTCAGTATGACGTTATTTAAAAGCGATTTTCACATTCCTGGTGTGTTTAATATCTTCTCTAAGAGTTAGTTTTATTGACACATATGTATTATCACAAAATTGTATCATTGTTTCCTGAAAGTCGAAATAATTTTTATCATTTATTAATATACAGAGAATCGACTTATAAACTTCACTTGGAACAATATATTACATAAAATCTTATAGCAAATCCTTTTTTAGAGCGAATCATTGGATTTTTAAGTTACGTCTATCTAATATCAATATTCTACTGTAAATATATAAATAATAAATATTAAATCTTTGGATTTTTTTTGTCCTAAACTTATTTTTTAAATATGTATAGTGAGTTTCTTTATATACTCATAACTATCGCCATATCCTGATAATTTTAACTATTTTAATTGTGAAATAAGTTAGAAAAAACACATATTTTAACAACACTTTTTTTTGAAAGTGTGATTATACAGAAAAATAATCTTACTGTCCAAAATGGATATTATTTCAATAATATTTCAGAGAATTTAAAATAAGCTATGACATTATTATTATTATTAGGAAAGTAACTAGTTTTAATTCGACATACACATGACATATTTTAAATTATAAATTTAATGAGTTTTTAATTAATGAAAAGAAGTATATGTATACAATACTGTAGAAAATATTATATATTCTCTGAAAGAAATGTACGTATGATTAAATAATATATTTTTCAAATTTGTATTGTATAGCAATAATTGAAATGCTTTTTGTGTGTATTAATTACAAGAATTAATTACGTGCAATGCTGAAATAGCTAAATAATGCGTGTGAATAACAGCAAAGGAATTTTTGATGATAATAATAATAATATAAATATACATACTATATATATATATATATATATATATAGCCACAATTATTATATAAAAATGATGTATTTGTTCTTTTTTTTCGATATGAACAAACTAAAACACTATCTTGAAAGTAAAAAGGAAAATGTATCAAATCCTTTGCCTTTACCTGAACTTAAATCTACATATTTGCATTTCAAAATGAACTTGATATTCCCTTGAAAGTTTTACCGATACAAAATGCAAATAGCTATAAACAAAATTGACCTAACTTCGCCTCAAACATTATCGAAACATTCTCAGTCCAACCATGTTTCTATCGAAACTTTCCAAAGTTTTATCTCTTGAACGTCACGCATAATTATACACAAGATACTTAAACGCATGTCCTTTGTAAGTCCATCTTTCCAGCTCTGGGGATATTTCGAATAATTAATTGGATGGAAGTCGGAACGCTGATGCGATCATATCGCTTCATTGCAGGGAATGTATTGTTGCACGAGAGTAAATCTTCTTCGACGTTATTCCCACTGATAGTGAAAGGGAAGGATATACAGTAGTGTTGACAGGTTTGGATAATGAGGTAATTCACTTGTCAGATGGAATGTTGCAGAAAAGCTTGATAGATGGCGCTTGGAAGGGTATTGAGCGACCAAAGGTTTTAAATTGATAAATTATGTTAAATGAGGATTTGTTAAGAATATATCTAATACAAATTATTTAGAGTTACATAGATATATGTTTGTGATTTTATATATGAAACATAAAAATATAATATATAATACGTAAAGAGCATAAAAATATAGTAGGAAATTTAATGCAAATGGATATTTTTATATTAATTAGACATCACCTTTAAGAAATTTGATAATCTAATATATTCAGCATATTTGCAATGCATGCTAATTAAGGAAAATTTAAGTTCTTACAGAAAATATATTTATTTTTTTTCATAAGTTGTTTTAGAGTAGTATCGGAGTTCATATTAATTTTTCTGAAGCTAAATGATCAACAAAAATTATATATAAAAAATAAATATTTGCTCTACACTCAATACGTTAATTGTTAATATCCAACAGCACCAAAATAACCTAACGAACTCTAACGAAAATTATAAATGTTTATTGAACTTTATCAAACAGCTACGAGTCTTAGTTATGAAGCTTCACTCTCAAACGGAGTATTAAATATTAGCTTCACTTAGACAATTTTTTCATTTAATATATGAATTTCCTTCGAAGCACATATTTTAACCAAAATGCATAATCTCTAATACATTCAGAATCACAATCTCATCCTTATCCCTTACTTCAGAATTCTTAAAATAGCAGTAGTAATTAACATATCATGTTTCACGAGATTGAAACCAATCATTCAATGAAGAAATCTGAGAGGTATATTGGAAGTTGTTGCAATCAGGCTATATTTTTTTCAAAATATAATCACACTTTTTAACAAGTTTGATCCTTCCTGCTGCTGACCCAATCCTCTCCTACACAAGTCCGATATGAGGATATCATATCAACTAACCGGTTAGTGGAATATTTTAAAAAATCGAGAATAAGAATGCTAATTAAAGCAGCTAGATATATTTTAAATAAAGAAGTTTTAAATGGTACTAAATTTTTAACGTTCCGTTCGCTTATCCAGTACCTGGCCATTAAATTTTGCAATAGCCTCTTCGTAATATTAATTATATAAATTTATTAAATGCAGAAAATTACAATATCTCACCCCTAAGATTAAAAGATACTAAAAAAACTATTATAGACACTTATTAGCAACTACAATTCTCTTATCTCAGATTCCAAACTATTTTTGAAAAATCCCTAAAAAATTCTCAAACCTTTCTCAGCTTATGATTCTTATTTTTAATTTCAATTTTTCTTGCTCGGTAGTTTTTATAAATCCCTTGTTCTCTTGAAGTACTAAGGATGTTTTTAATATCTTCTAGCCAGAACATTCAGTTTCACTACAGTAATCACTTTACCAAATATACACAATTACCAATTAGGTAGCAGGTCATAGTTTATAAGCCACTCCAAAGACACTTAAAAAACAATGCCACGAACTTAATCTCTCGACGCTACCTTCTCAACCTACCGTATTATGCATCTCTCCTCATACCACTGAATATTCATCCGTCTAGCTTCTATGTTCTCAACCAACAAGGATACTCCGATCTAAAGTTCCTGTTTAAAACATGGCAGTTCCATTTTACAAGACTTTTGCATTCCTGTATGGGCTTGAGAGTTATTCTGACTCAGGTGTCTGGTAACCTTTTTGTCACAGTACCTATAGCAAATATTCTACTAACCGCTCAACAGGAGAGCCACGAGAGAAGTAATATAATTAGTCCCTTATCGTCTCGTTAATCGAGAATATAGTTCGCATTTAAATACAATTAAGTTTCTCTAAATTTCTTAGTGTTTAATTTTGTTAAAAAAAAACACTTTACTTTTTTAAGCTGTCTTCTATTTCCCCTTTCTTCAATTACTACCCGAATCACTTTACTCCCGTCCTTGAATACAGACTACGCAGAACAAATTTGATTTATTTTGATAAAATAGCTCATTTTTATGGCCGAATTATTGATGTCATGATAATCAAATAAAAATGTTTGTTATTTTTAACTCAAAATTTAATGATATCAGCTTTTTTTAAATGTAAAAAATATTTTTAACGGTCTCCTTGAAGCCCAAATATCAAAATACGATGGTCCTGTACTCGAACTAGTGTAACACGAACTCAACCTTACAATTAGAGTAGTCGGCATGACACAAAATACTAAGGAAATAACCACAAAAACATAAATAATCAACTAAACGATATATTTATATTAATAAAATTATACGAGTAGGATCAATCATTACATTTAAATAATGAAAAAATGCGTTTACTTTTAAGATTTAACATACACTCTGAAGAGAGGCATCTAAAAAGTTGAAATAGTTCCATGCTGTGGAAAAGACGACTCAAATCCTAAGTCATAAAATATTTATTTCAGAACTTCTCAAAATGAACTTTATTCCAAAGCAAATAAGTGTCTGTAAGCTTAGGCAAGAGATTACTAACTAGTTAATAGGATCTAAAAATCTCAAGCTGGAAGAGAGCATCTGCGCTAACTCAGCTAGCTTAAAACGCTTTGCTAATCTTCTGTCTCTTTTATTAACTTTTACACCAGAGAGGCTAATCTGCATAATCCATTTCCACACTATAAGGTTTGTTGAACTTTAAGTAAAATTTAAAACATATTAATCTAGGTTATTTTTAAAACTAATATTTGCTATAGAGTCCGTTACAGAATTCCGATAAAAAATTTATTGAGCACATAACATAAATAATTTTGTCTCTGATCTAATAATTTTTACTTGCCTATATAAATTTTCAATGTAAATTCATGTTAGATGATAAAAGAAGCCTCATTATACACAGAAAATGTTTCACTAAAATATTTAAAACACGAATCTAACCATTTTCTAAAAAAATATTATCTAAGAAGAAAATTGTTTTGTTAGGCTTTTCTAAGACTTCGTCAACAAAAAGAAAACGAATAATTATTTCTCATTTTAAAAACATTTACATGAACATACTACTTACAAAATATAATTTTTTTAAGAAATTATATATATATATATATATATATATATATAGTTAAAGATGGTACTCGATAAAGCGAATATTGATCCTGTAATTGTTCATATAAATTTACAATAAATTGTATCTCAGAAGAATTTCATTTTTTATTATTAAAGTAGCCAAAATTTTAAAAAAAATTTAAATTATAATTTAATGAACAGTGTTTCCTAATATAAATGAATTTATTAGAATAATATTTGTAAAAGTCTCAGGTATTGTTAACTTATATAACCATTTTTACAAAATCAATACTATCACCGAAATACTATCACTCCCAGTACACTAACATTTCCTCCAAGCAAGCAGATTTGATTTCCACTGTAAAGCAATTTCGTTTTCAGAGATTTCTTTTACGCTATTTGTTAGAGAGGCGATTTGAAATCGAGTTTTTTTCGTGAAACACATATATCATTGGTGCTTTTCCTTAGCATTTTTATCTAGATTTTTTTTGAATGAACACTCAAATCTGATTCTTTTCGTAAGGCTCGAAACTATATTCAGAAGGGAAACCGCAAATCCTTCAATGGTTCTTGCATTCAGTATTTGTGAAAGAAAGTGATAAGAAAATGCATCATTTTTTTAAAATTATTATAATGAAATGATCTGATCAGAGAGAAAGAGAGAAATAATAATTTACTTCATCTCATCATTCTCATGAACTAAAACTCTGGTCTCTCCCTGCTTGCAAATAAGCTAACTCCAAATATTCCATTACATAAAACTAATAACTGACTGTCTCAAAAAATAAATAACAAACTAAAAAGCCATAATAAAATGAAAACACTTTATCTTAACGCAATCAAATTATCCCAGGCTGTTAAACAGAAGAAGATGCCACGCTAAATAGCAGATGGAAACAACAATTATTTTATAATAAGCTATATAAAAAAATTCCTTAACTAGTACGGAAATATGTTAAATAGCAAACACATTTTTAATAGGGCATTGATTATCTGTGCTGGACATGAAAACTTGACAGTGACGACTTATACCAGACAGCAGATTGACGATGAGACTTTACGGAATCTGTGCCCATTATCATATACATTTTATAATACCATTAAGGTTTCTGGGAGAATCGCACAGAGCAGGAAAACGTCTTAGGAGCATCTCCCAGGCATGCTGTATTGGGATCAAGTGAAACGAACGTGCTGGCCTATCCATTCGTAGCTATGTATCGTATTCCACATATTAAACAACATCAAGAGCACTATTTACCCCTTCTTTGTTGTCCAATAACAATGGAATCAGGACAAATGACTGCAAGATATGGATAAGAATTTGGTTTGAAAATTACGTTCCAATGAATAAAGTCTGTCACTGAAACGAGATAAAAAAGTGGAGATTATTTTGATTACCCACTGATACCATTCCCCAAAACACGACAGCAGTAGTATTGTCTTTCAGAGATATTGTTAACTCAGGTTAGAGAGAGATTTCTTGGAGTTCTTAAGATTCATATCCATTGAGAATCATTGTTTTTTAAAAGGGAGACTTACTGGAAAAAGCATTGCCCCTTTTTGGGGGTGTTTAACTTGTTTTGGGATGAAGGGTCTCCGGGAAAAGTCCGGAAAAAAGGCCCTTTTTTCGTGGTATATCCCAGAAGACTTAGGAATGCTAGAAGAAAATTGACGGGTTGAGACCTCCAATAACACAGAACCTGTGAACACAGATAATGGACTTTGCAGGCGGATTTAATATAAGGACGTCCATTACCAGGTCATTTTGACAAAGAACGCTTCTTTAAATAACAATTTCACAAGTCTCTGGTTATCGAATGTTTGATGTTTTTGACTCAAGCTATCCCAGATGGTCATTTACAACACTGGATCAATCCAAATGCATAGCAGCGTATCTTTTCACTTAAATGAAGTTGATGAATCATTTTTAGAAATTTGGAAAAAGGAAATGAAGAAATTAGCATCAAACAAACGTAGTATTAAAAACAATGAAAGAAATAGCAATAGCTGTTGAAAAGAACCCTTTTTTCAATTCCTACTATTAGCTCGCACTCTCTATATATTTATGTATTTATCTTGGTGGAACATTCAATCGTTAATAAAATACATTTTAAAACACTCAATTTATCTGAAATTTTACATGATTGTTTTGGATGACAATGCAATAATTTAATTATAATTAATAAAAATTAATTAATTAAAACTAATTATTTAAAGATTTACAAATACAGCCACGTTGGCATCATTTTTGGTGTTTTAGCGACCCTTTTGGCGACTTGTATTAAAACTTGAAAAGGTTTTTTTTTTCTCACGTTTTAAAGCATTCAGTTGAACTAAAATTTTATATACTCGATTGTTTTAGATGACAATACGATACTTTAATGATAATTAATAAAAATTAATTACCATTTAATTGTTGTGATTCTATCATATGTATATATATATTTATATTAATTGTAACAATTTAATAAAAACTAGCTAAAATAAAATTTTGCTTTGTTGATCTAAGTAGGAATTGACTTCAAAATTTTTTTTTGATATTACTTAATATATATGCATCCGCATTATATAGTGCAATGCGGGTACATATTAGCAAATTTGAAATGTCATTTGATAACTTTGGCTTATTTATATTTGTTGGTTATACATTTATGTACACTTAAATAACTGACAGTAGTTTACGGACATAAATATTTTTCTCTATATTTATTCCTACATTTTTGCATAATCTCTGAAGTTTATTTTTTTTCTTTTAGAATTTAAATCTTTCCTATATGGTAGAAAGCATTCCTCGGCTTTTAAAAGAAAGATATATTTATTTTTATAATTCAAGCTTGTTAAATTAAAGCGATTACTATTAAAAATACAAAGAAACACTGCTTTTTGGTAAAAATTAATTTCTTAGTATGATTTTATTAGCTAGAGCTGTACACATGATAATGTTAAAATTAGTTCATAGTAATAAAATATCTTCAAAGTGGATGAACACAAATGCGTGTGCTTTAGTAGAACGATTCCTTGATTATGTATAAATTATTTTTAAATCATAAAGAATTTTGTAAAACCGAGCAATTGGACGAAATTTTACTGTGTCATTTTTAGTTCTTTCACTTGCTTGTTTTAGATATTTACCTTTGTTTGAAGAACATGTAAAATGCACCGCATTATGAAGTCTCTAATAAATAACTACACGTTTAAGTATAATGCGGCTTGATTCTCTCAAGTTAGTATGTTCTATATTTTGAATCATACTGAACGTGCATTCACACATCATTTAAATTAATATTGTCCAAAGTCGAAACAATTCTGTTTCGATACCATCGATATTGTTTCTAGCTGTAGTATATTGTGCTGCTCTTACTTGGTTGTAATAAATAATGTTATTTAAAATTGACTTTCTGGGACGGCAAAGCAGTTTGTCCTCGTATTTGTATATGCTTTTAGGTAATTATCTTTTTTCATTAGTAACTAAAACAAAGATTTTGCAATGCGCATTAAGTAAAAGTTAGTAAAGCACTTAAGTTAACTCATGCACCACCCGAGGAAAGATCTGCGCCCATATCAATATACATGAACTTGGGTCCTAAGATGCGTGAGCAGATGTTCCGATCAGGTGGTCAGTCTGATGCGAAACCCCCAGTGTTAAGTTCCCAAGCAAGCTTGGTACTCATTCATCGAGCCACTGAAGGGATGAAAGATTGAGTGGACTTTGCCCAGTCTGGGGTTTGAACAGTGGATTTGCGGTGTGGAAGCGTGACGCACTACCACCTGGTCACTGGGATTCAGTTAAGCATTTACAAGGGATAAATATAACCGTGCCATTTTTTTGAAATATATTAATTAATGAAATGTAAGTATTATTCTTAAGAATGTGCTTAATTTTATAACATAATTCATTTACAAACGCGTTAAAAAATAATATTCGGTAAATAAAACATAACATTTTTAATTAACATATTTATTTATTTTTAATGTGGCTTATTTGAATCCACATGAAAATTAAACAGTTAAATATCAGAAATTTGAAAGAAATAAAACAGCCAAAAATTAGAAAAAAAAAAACCCAGTTATTGTGTGCATGGTAAATCTATTTAATTTCTATGTGATGATTGAATTTTCAATTTTTTTTTCTTAATAAAAAATTTCTGTGAAATGACGCTCTTGCTCCCGTCATCAACTTTAGAAACCAGCTGCTGTCAGACAACTTCATTTTTCACAATTTTCTTTATTCGTGGACATGTCTGACATGTAAGGAGATTCACATTTCAGAACCTAAACTGGGACATATTTCTTCCTTTCAAGCGATCTCTTTGCGTTGAATTTAAAATAAATTGTCTTTGTGGTGAGCTATTTTTATCTTCGGAGTTCTTTGCAAGAATTTTATCGTTAAAATGTGATTTGCCATAATAGTGCTTGTTAGATTAAAAAATGCTGAAGTTATTTAGAAAATGATTGATATATTTTTTCATTAAATTATTTAAAGAGTTAACAAAAGTTTTAGTATCATTTCAGATAGCTTCACTTTTCCGGATTACCATTGTATAAAATTGATAGGATTACCATTGCACTTATTAAATTGTTAAGGAACTAAATACTTATACAATAACTAAATAATCCCACTTTTGCTTTTAAGAATTATTCAGCTTATAACTCAAAGTTTCAAAAAGGTAATAATAAATTAACCTGCTCATCATCAAATATACATATATATATATTATATGAACTGAACTAATCTCACTTGCCTAACAGCCGATGAGGGTCAAGGCTTACTGTGCCTATCTCAGTTTACGTGACCATAGGCGGTGGGATGCATGGGTAAATGTTTCGGTCAAGTGGTCAGTCCGACGTGAAATCCCCAGTGTTCAGTTCCCAAACAAGCTTGCTATTTTTTAGCAATAACTTATTTAGCACTGAAGGGATCATATGCTGAGACGCAACCTTGCCCAGCCTGGGATTTTAACACCGGATCTGTGATGTGAAAGTGTGATGCACTACTACTCAGCCACTAGGCTGCATGCCAGTTACATAAATAGGTTTATTATACCCTTATAAACCAATCTGCAAAATGTTCGTATTTTTTAAATTTCTAATGGCAAGACAAATACAGTGTATAAAAATACAAAAGTACAAGCAAATGGCACACATAAAAGTGATCTAAGAAATGCCTTAAAATTCTAGTCCGTTATGCCAGTAGAGGAGCCGTTTGAGAGTCGTCAAAAACGTGATGAAGAATGAAAAGGCCTGTCAGAGAGGGTTAGGTAGCCATGTACAGTCAGAAACTCGGACTAAGCAACAGTCTCTCAACGTGGATTGCTGGGTATTGCTAGGGGATTATCAGTATTCAAACGGTTGAACTTTATCATATCTTGAATTTGCGATTCATTACTTTGTCTATAATTTGCTTGATATATAATCTTATAGAACGGAAAGAGAGATTGCGACGAAGATTCAGTTTTATAATAGCAACCCTAGAGTTTAATTGACTATTTGAGATTTTATTTATTTCTTTAACTAACAAATTCTTTCCACTCATAATGCCTTAAAATTTGTTGAATTTGATTTTCTTTTTAAAGAGTGTTATCTTATCTGAGCAGCCAAATCAATTCATTCTATTAACTTCCACAGAAATAATTTATCTGTGTACTTTATCCTTGTTTAAGGGCCTTGGAATATAAAAAATAAGGGGAAATAATTTATTTATTTCTTTTTATTTTTAATCATTACATGATTGAGAAACATTTCCTATAGTTGGTTTTCCACCGGATATGAAATTATGTTTCATATGTTACGAAAAGAAATATTAAATCGGTAATCCTCCTTCATTTACACACCGTATATCCCTATTTTCAGAGAAAGCAAAAAGAAATAAATAAAAAATTTAATTCTATGTTCTAATTTAGCTATAATGTATAATAATTTAATGGAAATCATTTTAAAATATTTTGTTTCACATTTTGAAATGAAAATATTTTTTTCCCTTTTAATTCTCTTTTCTTATGTGATTATTCACTCATAAAAACAACTAAAAATAAATTTTATAAAAATAGTATTTCAATAAGTCATGATCTCATTCAACTAGTTTGCCGTTGCTTTAAAATGGTATTAGGTACATCTGTTTCCTTTGTAAGGCTTAATGGAGCAATTTTAAAACTTTGGTTAAGAATTTCTCCAAAAAATCTTCAATAAAATTAATCCACATAAAGTTTCAATAGAATTTAAGATGAGTAAAATTAATTCCATAAAACGAATTTTCCCTTAAATTTGAAATATTTAATTTTTGAGTTTACTTATTTTTCATTTATAAAACAAGTGATTTCTCAGAGAGAAGATTCTGAAAATAAATGAAAATGTTAACTATTATATAATAGCATCAAATATATTTATTTATATGTTTTCATTAACTTTAGAAACAATATGTATTTTTTTCAAAGGAATGCAATGCAAATTCAAACCTTTATATGGAAAATAATTATTTAAGGTTAACGAACGATAAATTACAAAATGTACTTGATTACATATAGGACTTTCGACAGTGAATTTTCTGTTAGGACCCGGTAAACTGCACTGTTAAAAAATATTTCTGCTTATATTTGCTTTATTTTTATTTAAAACATCTTTTTCCATGTTTTATCTTTGAAATATTAAGGCGATATGGTACCCTAAAAATTATCAAACTATCGAGTTTTTTTTTATTGGCTTATATGATGCTTTTAATCCTTCTTAATGTGTCTGCAAAATTTCAGAGTTGTAGCTATATTTTTTATTCAGTTATTTATCCATTTTTGCTGCATGTCAGTAGACTAAACAAAGCTGCCACGCCCACTTTTCAGATCGTCTGCTAGAAAAGAGCGATAAATAAGGAAATAATTTTTTTTTCTCCACGCTGATGAGTGTTTAAGCTGAAATGAAATAATTGTTTTGTTTTGATTATATGAGATTATTCTTCTGCGTTTTCTTTGAAGTTCTGTCCCTACAAATTTAACTATATTTTGTACTCTGTGTTCTGAAGAGTAAGAAAAAATTGCTTTACGACAAGGGGAAATTTTGGGTTTTTTCTCCAAAAGTTAAAATGCCTAGGCCTAAAAACATTTCTAAATCTGCCACAACGAAAGCTTTGAAGAGGTGGTTTTCAGATGCTAAGACAAGTTCAGAAGTTTCTCAAAACACTAACTTGAGGTGTGCAAAACTTGAAGAAGAATGCAATACTTTTTCTCGTTTGGATGAAAAAAAACTGGATACCCAGATCTCCAACATACGTCATTATTGATAAAAATGCATTAACAAATCTTTTTATGTAATACTTGCAAAAATGCTTCTTTGCGAGTAAATTTTGGAAGAGCCTATGGATTTTGTGAATATATTCAGGCTCTTAAAATTATGGAAAAAAAAGAGTATGAATATTTGTGTACATGTTGTTTATTATAGTAGTATAGAACTGCGCATGAAATAAACTCTAAAATGTGTGTGTAATTTTTAAAAATTGTTAAGATAATGTTTTATGAAATATTGATTTTTTGTTTTATATATTCATTATAAAAAGTATATTCTTTTATTCTTGTAAATTTTTTAAAAATTTGTGGTAAGCAGTTTGAAACAAACTAATTAACATTACATAAAAGTATCAGATTTTTGGGAGGGAATTTTATCATGCTATTTAAAAATGAAAACTTTAAACTCATTTTTCTCCATGTTGAATTTTTGTACATTCACTGTTATTCAAAACCCTAAGGCTTTTTTGATAATTGAAGTAAGGGTTTGAAACTTTTTATACATGTTCTGAAATGTATGTTTTGTAAAACTGTGCATTGAATTAGCTTTTAACATGTTTAGTACTTTTTCAAAAAAATTTAAAAAATCAAAATTAATGTTTTTCGAGAATTTTTGTAAGTTTAACTATAAAAATTAATAAAAATTAAAACAGTAGCAGAAATAAACCCATGCACAGTTTTATGTAGTATATTATAAGGTACTTGGAAAAAAATTTTGGAAAAAAAAGAAACATATTTAAAAAAGCCTTAGGGTTTAAAAATGTTTAAAAAAATTTAAAAAACTTTAAATTTTACAAACATTTTGCAACAAATTAAAATTTTTTTGTATGTAATTATTATTAAATATTAACCTTTATAAAATACAATTAAAACCAAATATCAAATATTAAAAATAAAAAAAATTTTAAAGATGGTACCATATCGCCTTAAATTCTTGAACATCCTAGCACTAAAAATTTAGCATTCATATATTGATATCCAAATATTAAATTCAATGGTTTTTAATAGGAGAAAGCTTAGAAAAGTTTACGAAACATGCATAAATTCCATTTTTTTTTTCCTTTTTCAATTTTAATGACTAGTCTCATCATTGTTGAAAAATTTTTTGGAAAATAATCAATTCAAATTCTTCGATATTAATAAAACCTCTTATCTTGCTTCTTGGATAATAGATATCTTTGAAATACTTGCTTTTGTGCACCCAGATATTTACAGCATTATTAATTCACAAATAATGGGCTCAATAGGGGTTCTGTTCAATTTGACATTTTCTTGGGGATAAGTTCATTCTGTGATTAGAATAAACGCGATCGGTACGTTCATTATGATAATAAATGGTCAACATTCTTTTTTAATTTTAAATACCCAATTTGATTCCAACTTTTTTTTTATTACCATATAAGTTCTCTGAAAAAACTATTAGAAAACAAAAACGATTTTGGATGAGGCACACTTAGATGGCCAATCGGGAACGTAATGTTACCAATTTTATTTTAAAGCGAATGCACGTCGGAGTACCCTCTCTACCACCTGATATTGGTGGTGCGCGGGAAGATCAACAGCCGATAGAGGAAGATCAACAACCAATCTTAATTGTTTCTGAGCGTCCAGAAAGTAAACTGGTAATTTGGCAAGCCTCTCACTTTATCTCTTATATAAGTCACGGAAAAAGTGGAAATTTATCAAAAATGTTTAAAGTTTGTGAAATCTATCCTGACTTTGTAGGCATGGGTTACAAATCCTGAATTTTACAGTACGACAACAAATTATATAAGTAAAATACCGGATACATGTATGTCTTATTATCTTCTCATCCCTCGAAGTCTCGAATGAACAAAACAAGGAACAAGTCAGTGCTGATTGTGTTTTTTGACATAAAGAGAATCTTCTACAATGAGTCTGTATCTCCGGGGGCAATTACCAAGTTTAAATTTTACGAGGAATTGATTAAAAAACTAAAAACAAATATCTGTCAGGCTGAAAATATACAACATACTGAAAACCTCAACGCAAAAACATTGCAGCCGAAACAAATTATCGCGTCAATAATTATCTAGCTAAATGAAATGCGGCAACGCGCTGCTTCGGTTATGCTAGTCCCAACGGGAATCTATCTCTCAAACGTCTTTTTTGTTTCATCACTTGAAATTTTATCTACAGAATTTAGAGTTAAAATAACTGAGAGAGACTCTGTGCACGCAGTCTGTACACAACGGCTTTATAGACAATTCATAAACAAGTCTTTCAGGACACCTTCATAACTTCGAAACTACTCTGTCAAAAATGATGTGATATAGAAGAAAGTTATTTTGAAAGAAAAATATTATTTTTTTTTTCTCTTAGTCGATAATACTTTGCCTACAATATTGCTAAAACCCACATGAACAATAGATGGAAATGCTACATAAGGTCATAATTCAACTGCCAATTGGTGATTTACAGCCAACACCCATCTAACTGAAAATGACCAAAATATTTGCTAAATATTGCAACATATTCCTTTTTTCTCATCATAATATTTGGATATTTCTACAATATTAAATTTTTGGAATTTACTTATGTTTAACGTTGCATGCTAATTTACTGAATGAATTGTCATTATCGAAAATTGAAATCATATGTAATGTTCTTTTAAGAATGAAAAAGAAGACAAATAAAAATATTTATGGAAGTATTACTTTTATAAAAACGAACACACTCAAAAAACACCCATTTTTTAAAAACATGGGGAATTTAAATTTAGAATTTGTGAGGACATGAAAAGTACTATAAAGAGGAAATGAATTAAGTAATATTTGCAAGGAAATTTAAACTTGGAATTTTTAGAGCAATATAAATAACACTTAACGAAATTAATTAAGTTTAAAAGTACCTTTTCTGCACATAAAATCCTGAGCAGCGTAAAAATTATAACGGACAATTGAAGCAGAACTAGAAGCTCTTCAAACAATGAATAATTAGCATGTTAAGCCACTTGAAAATATTTTGGTTTTAACACAATCTTGAACATGCAAAATTCATGATAATGAGTAAAAAAAATCACTTTAATAAGTCTTTAATAAAATAATTAACCAGAAAAGAATATTCCCATTTGAATTTTTTCTTCAGTTTCGAACTGTGCATAAATAGGGCGTGCACAGTATATGAGAGTAAACGCATCTTGTATGTATTATATATACAAGGGAAATATATATAAAAAAATATCTTATTTTAATTATTATACCTTAATAAAGCATGAAAGTTATGTGACATTAGGTTATTAAAAAGTTATTACAATAATTAGACATCGTCATATGTATATACCAGTTATAGTAATTTGAATTTTTCTTTTCCTTTTTGTTGGTACTTAAATCTTTAAAAAGTGGAGATAACTCACTACTTTTTTCCAATTTTTCGAAAATCACTTAATTTGCTGATGCTTTAACGTCATTACTCTACATAAGATGTTAGTGAAAGAAGAATAAGGGGAAAAAAAAGACCTATGAATTCAAAGTATTTATTAACAGAAGAATCTAATATATTTTTCTTAAATTCAGAAATATTCCATAATTTTATTCAAAGTTTTACTTTTTCTTGCAAGGTAAACAACCTTAATAAAATAGTAAACGCTTTTGTTTCAAATGATTTTAACATTATACTTGACCCTGTGCCACCCAGCCAATACGGTGGCTATGAAACTCGACTTGTAATCGAGAGGTCTTGGGTTCGAATCCTGAATAACGCATGGATGTACCTTCGGGAAAAGAAGTAGGACTTTCACCTGAAATGGTTTAACGTCGCAAATGGAAAGAAAGCAGCAGACTCCTTTTGTTTTATGCTGGGATCATCGTTTGTAATCAAGTCTATATTTTTCTGTTTTTGTGCTGCGTGTTTCTGTTCATCTGTCTATCGTCTTCCGAATGTATACCAGGCTGAACACATGGCAGCAACAAGAACTAGATCTTATAATGAAGAATAGTTTATAATATTATTCAATATTTTTATTCAAAAGACATACTTTAACATCGTTCATATCTCCACGTGCACTTCTAAAACACTGCGGTGTCCTTTCATCTGATTTCTCGCCGATAACTGATGGCCGTGAGAAAACTACCGGAGGATTCCACCTTTGAGCCAGAACATCAAGTGAAATTCGAGGTGTAAGAAGGGACCACCCCTACCCTAAGAAAGTGGAGAGACTGTTCGTTTGAAAGACTCGAAAAGAAAAATTGTGTTAATCTCCTCCTTTACAAATAACATATTCTGTAGAATTGAAATACTCAATAGTTTGAAAACTAGTAACTGATTGTAAATATTTCAATTGATAGCTGTAGATGTAATAAACCAATAATTTAATTTCTTATTTCTCATTATATCCTCCAATTATCCCAAAAAATTACACCATACTCTTTTGACGTTAAATCTCAAATTTTAAAAATAGGAAGTTATGAAATGAATTGCAACATTATCATTTATTGTCAGCTGATTAAAACGCAAAATAACTTGATAGACTGTTGAAGTAAGTCTTCTTCTTGATAGCAATCTGGAGACATCATACTTCAACAGCTATTGACTTGGAACACAAGGCCTTCAAAACGAGTGATTTAATTGCAATGGTCCGATTTCAAATCCTCTTTTTGTGACTTAAAATTCTCAGAAATCTATCGTGGAAGAAAATTCTTGTCAGTAAAAAATTAAAAGGAACGATGTGTTTCCTGTATTTTTACTAAGCTTATTAAAAACGGGAATACAAAATTGAAAGTAAAAGAAAAAACCCCACCAAATACTACTATTTTTAAAAGATGTTTCTGGAGCGTGTGAAGAGTTGTGTGTTTTATCTTTCTATCCAAACGTAACATTTAGGAAAACAGCTTTATCGTATTGTAAAGCAAAATAAGTATGAAAAATTGACAAAAACTAGTAAAATTTCTAATTTTCAGAAAATGCTGCAAGGCCAGAGCAGAAGATATTTCTCTTATTTGAACATTTTTTCTTGGCTATTTACTCAAATAGATGATAGGCAATTTGTTCAAAACATAACTCAGTGGCACAACATCCCATGAGAGCCTAGGCCTACTGTTCCCAACTCAGTATACGTGACCTTGGGTCTTGAGGTGCAAGAGCGATCAGGTGGTCAGTCAGATGTGAAACCTTCAGTGTTAAGTTCCCAAGCAAGCTTGGTACTCATTTATTGATCCACTGAAGGGAAGAAGGCTGGGTAAACATTGTCCAGGACAGGGTTTAAACCTCCGACCTGTGGTGTGGAAGCGGTCCAAGACATAGTGATCGAAATAAATCAACTCACCCAAGCACCAAGTATGTACTCACACTTGTATAATAGTGATTGATTGTCGTTTCTAACAAGGTATATTCTAAGTATCTGATTTGTGCTGGTTAGGAAATATAAATTGAATGAAAATTGCAATCTTGTGTTTTACTCATTTTTTTACTATAATGCACAACTGTCCGCCAGCTATAAGTGGGTTGTAATATATAATATATATATATATATATATATGTGTGTGTGATTACAATATAAATGATTACACATATTTCATACTTAAAAATGAAAGTAGCAGAGCATATTTTCCCAATAAATAGATTTATAGGTATTACCAAAAGATACTACAAATAGTTCAAAACCTTCATCTGTCATACTTAAATGGATATGGATAATTCAAAGTTAAAATGAAGTACATAGAAGCATTAAAAGAAAGAAATAACTTGTAAGAAATGTATATTTTATTGGTATACGCATGTTACATAAAACGTAACATCAATATGATTTAACCTTTTTTTTTTCAATTTTTTTGAAGCTTCAACTAGTATGAAATAAAATGACTTAGTGCATTATCATTTTACAAAATAATATATATATATATATATATATAAATATATATATATATATATATATTTAAATATATATAATTCAATCACAACACACAAGAATCAATAAAAAAAACGAAAAATAAAAAGAATCCTATAACATAAAATCCCATTTCAGAATATCAATGGCGAATATAAAAGTCAAAATTCTAACGTTTTTAAACAAAATTAAAAATTTTTTATAAAATAAAAATTTATAAAACATCCAAGTGCAACCTCGGACTCAATTATTTAATATATATATATATATATATATATATATATATATATATATATATATTAAATAATTCGCTATTCTTACAATAAGAGTTGGAATTTAAAATAATTTTTTTTTAATAATAATGTAAAAAAAAAATGAAGAATATTTGCTATAGATTTAGAGTATCAAATTTGTGGGAACTATTATTATTTTTTACATAACTTCTAACTACCAATACTAATTTAAAAACAAAATGATTACATCACTTTAATTCCATATTATTTATAATTGCAATTATAATATTCTTTAAATAATAATATTCTCATTATATTTCCACACATTAGTGTCTCAAATATTAAAAAAAAATCTGAAATACATCATTGTTTTGTGTTTGCTCCTAAAAAAAGTAGGGAGCAAAATAAAAAATAAAATTAAAAAAAGCTTAAATACAATAATATACTTTTAAAAATAAATGACGCATCCATGAAAGAGTAAACGTAAAAAAAATTATAGTAAAAGTACATAGTACATTATTATTGTACTTGTTCATTTTCAAGAATTTTAGTCATTAATTTCTTATTTATTTGAAGAAGTGAAAAAAGCAATCTCCAAACAAATCATGATACTAAAGACCCAGAAAAGCATAACTAAAAGTAACCCGAGTGCTTTAAAAATAATAAAATCATATCATCATCTCAGGGAAACAATGGATTTACAAGAAGTATTTTTGAAAGGTCTTCCATAATGAACTGCATTTAAGCATTAAATGCAGTTCAGCAATCAAGCATGCATTTCAGAATTCAAGTGACAGAAAAATTATCAGCTAAATAAATTTATTAAATACGTAAGTGTAAGAATTTTAATTAAAGAGTGCTACACTATGAAGATAATTCGAAACTCTAGAAGTATTCTTAGCTTCGAATTTTTCCAAATCTTTCCATATTTAGTTTGAAGCATCTATACTAAATATAAAGTATTCTACAAGCGTAAACATTAGATGGAACTATTTTGCTAGTTCTTTGTAAGAAACAGTTTGAATTAAAGTGTGGAAGATTAAGAAAAATCTTAAAATAAAAATAAAAAAGAAGAAATCTTCGAAGCTTGTAAATGTATGTTTTCTCTTAGTTAAAAACAATAAATTTAAAAGTTGCAGCATAGAATTCTTGAAATATGAAAACAATTAATTCAACATATAACGTTTTCTAAATAAATGAATTTAACTAACACTTCAATAATTTCTAATTAATTAATACTTTGAATGAGGTATAAAATGTGTAATATTTATTTTAAAAAATGCTATTTTGAAAGAAACATTTTAAGTAAGGGAAAAACAACTAAAGCTTAAAAATATTATATTTGATTAAAATAGTTTGAATGTATTTCGAATGGAAAAAGAGAATTTTTAGTAATTAATAATTCATAATGCATGCGTGTGTAAGTGTTCATAAATATTTACTGGGATAGAATGTTACTTACAATAATCTTCCATAATATTTATTTTTTTATGGAAAAATTTAAAAATACTACACAATATATATTTAACAAATTAATGAATGATTTTCCTTAAATTTAATTTAATGTAAAATCTAAAACATTATTTTAAAAAAATCTTAATTTTATTCCCTTTTTAATTTAACATAATGATTGTAAAAATTTTCATGTGCATATCTGTCATAATGTTAAATGTTTTTGCTGCAAAATACTTAAAATTATTAAAACTTAAAAATTTTACTTTCCTTATCATTTGAAATATATAATTTAATTATAATTTATTCTAAAATATCTAGAAGTGGGTTTCAATTTTATTGTAATTCTACCAATTATTCTTGTTAAAGAAATAAACGATAACATTTTATATATTTTAATAATTTTAAAACGTTTATTTTTAATTTAAAATTCTTAATTTATTTCAACATGTGTTCGTCTTTTTCATACTTAGGTTACAACGAATCAGATTTCAGTTTTTGTTTTATTTTGAAAAACAAAATATCAGTACTAATTATTCCACTTTGAGATGATTTCATAGATTCATTAAGAAATCGTGTTGGTATCCAACAAAGGACCAATTTCCAGTTAGGGAACTAATGACTTCCCGACCGTCATGTAGTTTGACGTAGGTAAATATTATACTGTTCCAATTAATTGGGACGAACGAAAAAAAGTTATTTTTTTCTAGAACCCAAACTTTTAATCATTACATGTCTTAAGTAGACTGAAAAATATCTATATTGGTACTGAGTATGTCCTCTTTTAGCAGAATTGACCTCTTGAACACGTTTTGGCATTAAATCCATCAGTGTAGCACGCATGTTCTTGACTTTATCATCGAGGAAGTACACTTGTTTATCATGCGTTATGATGTCATGCAATTCATCTTAGATAAACGATCTTTGAGGTTACGCCATAAGTTCTCAAAAGTATTTAGCTCTAGTGAATTACCAGTCCAAACAAGCATTTGTATTTTATATCTCCGCATAAAAGTTGTGATACCCCAAGCCCCTGGGATATCATCTCTTCATCCATGTGACCTAGATTTGTAGGGAAAAAAGATTGACCACTCGAACCTTCCATAATAAATCTAGTTTATTATTATCTCTATTTATTATTATGCAACACAAGTCTTACTTAGAGGAAAACGATCAGGAGTGATGAGACGTAATTAACAATTCTTAGCAAATAGCGCATTAAATCCTACTCACTATCTTTATGATTTTGAACTCCGAATCTTTATCTATAGCCGATTCCTTAATTAGCTAGAGTCCGCTCTATAATTAAACTTTAATAAGTAAGCTCTTACCTCTATCACACGGCGATCAGCAACCAAGTTTCATATCTTGTCTTCTATTTCTTTAATCTTCTCTACATAGCATATTATCCGACTTGATCCGGCTACTATGTAACTTTCTGGCTTCTAACTGACTTCTATATGGCTCTTATAATTCTTTCCGGCCTCCAGCCACCTTCTTCGCGAATGCAAAACTCCAATTTTATATAATCATTCCTAATCTGCATATCGCGTTTTCTTCTTCAGAAGGTTGGAATGAAATGCCATTCTAGCTCCAAAGATTCCCCAAGAGGATTAATAGGAGGCGTGATAAAGCCCCGTCACAAAGTTTGGACTGATATATAATTGTGACAAAGAGCCATGTCATGTTGAAATGTTCTGTCGAATGTTATCATGAATTTAACAATCCTACTATGTAATATTTCTATGTATTTGACAGAATTCATAATGTCTTTAAAAGGAACTAAATTTCCAGTGCTATTTATTGTGAAAAACCACCAAAACATCTCTTCAGAAGGGTGATTTTACAGTCTGTTGAATATGATCTGGTAACAGAGTTTAACCTTCAATTTGTCTTATTGCACTTAATTTGTATCCCTGCACAAATAAGTGTGTTTCATCACAGAAAATTAACTTCTTCCAGTCGCTAACAGTTCAAGATTGGCATTTTTTGGTTCATGCTAAAAAATACCAATTCCATCATTTTCTGAGTTAGAAATTGTTTTATCCACACACTTGCTGCCTTACAACCAACTTCCAGAAGCTTTTGCGTACAATTGAGGCATTCACTTCGATAATATATTCTACTAAATCCTTTCGAAGGTCTGCGCTTGTTCTCCAGGGATTTATTTTGCAGTTTCATATTAGAATTTTATCAGTTCTTGAAGTATCTTTCCGCTTTCACCCACATTTTCCTTTTCTTTTTAGAGAGGATGTTCCAGATTCTTAAAATGTTCTGAAAATTCTTCAAACACTTGATTTGCTCAAACCAAATTGTCTTAGCCATATCTCTCACAGTCATAGAAGTGTGTTCGTTATGAGAGATTATTTCCTCGGAGTATTATCCATTTTTGAACAAGCAAAAGTCATACGTGTTACCGGAAAGCAAAACTATAATTGCCAGCTGCAGCACTGAAATATCCTCAACTGATCTACTGATATCCTAAAACCAGTCAAACCAGTACATAATAGTCTATGTCGAGCCGTCACTCTACCTCTAGGCAGATATAACCGATTTGTGGCAGGGTGCGGAACATCATTGGTCATCACATACCAACTCTGGCAAGGAAAATATGTTTATCCCAATTATTTCGAACAGTATAGTATTCAAGATAGACATTATCGAAGCTTAAATTATATGGCAGGTCAATCTTTGACCTTATCTAACCAAAGGAGAAGTGACAGACGCTGTTGGCAAGCCAATCTCCGAATTCAAAATCCACTGCATGAGGTAACAAGAACCAATGGCCGAATAATAATGTCGGCTACGTCCAAACAGGAATGATTCTGCATCACGTGTCTCTTTGAAAGTTGTGACACATTTCACCTTTAAAGAGACACGAAAAATAAATGCTGTAAGACACTCCTACCCACTCCAAAATATCTCGAAAAGATTCCCAGACATTCTTTGCCTGGTTTCCAAATTGGCTTGTACTCTCTTGCACCTACAGTGACCTCTCAAGGCTGCAGATAACGAGCATAGTAACGCCTCTTACGCATTCTTCACATCAATAATCTGGCCTTAACAACTCCTTGTCAGATTTATAGCAATTATAATTTTATGAATTCATATGGTGAAATAGTAAAGGTTTTGAAAATGTAACATTAACACACTTAAAAAAAAAGAACAGACAGATGTAATGTGTCTTGCTGTGCACTCTAATGTAAGGACTGGAATATACACAAATGAGATATAAAAGGATTTCAAGGGATAATTCAATAAGAAAGAAATTACGAAGAAGGAAAAACGCAGGAAAAAATGTAAATACGTTGAGAACTCGACAAAGAGTACAATCACTAAGCTTTTTTGAAAATACGCTTAGATATTTTTCACCTTGCTGCAATATAAACCTTTTTAAAATATTTTAATTATTCTGAGTGCGTACATAAATCCTTATAAGATATTTAACTATACGATAGGGAAAAATAAATTTGTATAAATATTACATGATGAAAATAAACTGTAATTTGTGTTTCATGCATATTTTAATAAAACTCGTAACTTTATCTATACATTAAAATATTTAAGGAAAGTTGAATATATAAATTTTTAAAGGTTCAAAAATATCTACTTGAAATGTAAAATTGCACTGTTTGTTATTGTTAAAAATGGAACTTCATATTATTTTTCGAAAAAAATAAATACAATGTCAGATTTTTTTAAAAATATCTAGTAGCATTGAGTTTTTCTTCTCGCTCGTGTGGTTCGCTCATTTTTATTTATAACTTCTCCATACTCCTCGCAACACCCCTTGGGAGTGGATAAAGCAAAGCCACATTCTTAGCAGGTTTTTACTCAATAAAAGAAACATACTAACCAAATTTAAAATATGTAGGTCTAATGGATCAAAAGCAGTACATTTTTATAACACCCTGTAACTTTCCTCATGTGTTCCTGGAAGATTTGTTGAGTAAAATCAATTAAAATTGACTGTCATTTATTCATTTCATGGATTTCCTCCTTCATTCCCAAAAAACTAATAATAATTAGTAGTAGATTTTTGAGGAATGAAACATGTTCACCAAATTTCCAGTCTGCAGGTCTAAGAGTTCAAAAACGGAAATTTTTGTCTATAATGGTCCTGCAATCGATCATGGAAAACAATTTCTGCAAAACCTACCTTAAATGGATATCTACTCATCAAAAGAAGTGTTTCTGCCAAATTCCAAGTCTGTATATATCATAATTCTGGAGATATCATGATGAATGATTGTGAGTAAGCATGTGTGAGAGTCATCTTTCTTCTGCAAATGTATATACATGTATATATTTATATATAAAAAGATTGATAGAGAGAGAAATCATCATTAAAAACTTGATATATTTTATGAATGTGTCCGTTAGATGAAATTAAATTATAGATTTTTTTTTATATATTTACGTACTTTTATAATCTACTTATAAATAATGACTAAACAAACCGAACAATAAAGCATCTATGTATAAGTGTTGCCTAATTCAAAAGAAAGCAAGGTGAATAAAAATGATTCATTTATTCGAATTTAAAATGAATTGTTTTGGGCGATGTAACACATGTCCCATTGTTTCGACAGTAGGTCTAGGTCTTCACTGTAGAAAGATTGTGGTTGATTCTCCTGTAAGTCCTGCATAGCTCCTCTATATCATGGAATTGTAATACTTTCTTAAGGTATCCGACTACGTTCGAAACCATGATTTTAAAAAAGCGCATAAGTGTATGATGTTTCATGATATTTAGTGTCATTTTATGAAGCATGTATAAACTATTTAGACATTTATCAAAAATTATTTAAATAATATTTTGGCAAATACTTTGAATATCTTTTTTCCAAATGTTCCTTTTGAAAATGCTTCTATTGTATTAATATTTTGCCTGTATATAGCTCAGATCTCTGTACAGAGGCTCAACTATGATTTTTGAAGAATTCAAATTATTTTCAGAGTTACAACCATTTGAAATTATTATCGGCGTATTTTCTTAAAATTTCTCCCTTCTGTTTTCTTAAAACATGGATAAACCGACTTCCAAGTTATGCGTTTCAAAAATTCTAGTTGAGCCTCTGCACAGAGGTTTGAGCTGAATACAGGCAAAATATTAATACAATAGAAGCATTTTTTACAAATAGAGAACATTTGGAAAAAAGATTATTCTAAGTTAATTTTTTGCCAAAATATTGTATTTAAATATTTTTTTGTCATAATGTCCTTAAAACAATTTTATACATGTATTCTAATCTAAGTGACACTAAATATCATAACTATTATCTATTTACACGCTTTTGCAAAATCACGGTTCCGAAAGTAGTCGGATACCTTAAGTGGAAAATCATAGAAGGTTTCAAAGAAACATATCTGGACTGTGCGGTGGATGTTCCAACACTTTTGAACGAAACTTTTTAAGGTTGTCTAAGAGTCACGAAAGACGTTTGGGTTGATATTGCCATGGAGATCTTGTATCTTTTCTCTTCTTCACAAAATCTTTTTCACCAATTGTTCGAACTATGCAGTACTCGCCATAGACTGACCCCATTTGCTGATAATTGCCAGCATTCATCTCACCTTCCGATATCAGAAACCACACTATCAAGCATTGCTCCTTGTGATGGGGCTTTACCGCGTTTTTCCTATTATTTCTCTAAGGGGAATCTTTGTGGCCAGCATTGAGTTAATTCACAGCCAATCCTCTCAAGAAGAAACCGGGATATTCAGATTAGTTTGTAGATATATAGTAAAGGTTTTGTATTCGCGGAGAAGAAGGAGAAAGAGGAAGCTGAGATGCTGAACGCCGTGAGCTGATGGTAAGACACTAAACTTAGAAGCGTAATTATAGAACGGGCTTTAGGGAGTTAAAGAAATTAAGGAATATAAAGATAATAGGATAACTTTGCTTAAAGATAAGTGGTTAGAATTCCAGGCGCCTAATTATTTAGAACTTAAGAATACGTTATATCACTCCTGATTGCCTTCTTATAGTAAGACTTGTGTTGTTCAATATATTTAGACAATAATAAAATAGGTTTATTATGGTTAACTTGGGTGATCAATCATTTCCTCCCGCAAATCTAGGTCACGTAGATGAAGAGAGGGCACCCCCAAGCAGGGGGAAAATCACATCCTATATGGACGCATCCATGAATATCACGACTTCAATTTTGATTTGTTTTCCCTCTACTGAGAACAGGTTTCATCATTGCCCGTCGTATGAGGTATACATCTCCCACCTCTTTTTATACCCATGTTCGGTAGAGTTGCTATAGATGTAATCAATTTGACACAATCGCACATGTTCACCTTTCATTTGGCAATCCTAATAAAAAAGAGTTAATTATTATCTGATATTATTAATTTTATAGTGTAATCAATATTAACTATAAGCAAAATCAACACTAAATCATGCATGTAGGTAAAGAATGATAATTATTTCACTTTTATAATGCATGCTTAAATGTTTTTTTTTAAAAAAAATAATGTTATTTATTACAAGAAGGAAGTAAAACACGGTATGGTAATAAAAGTTTCAACTTGATATATGTGCGAAGCATATTTGCACGTGTTCACGGTTATATGTTTAAGACTTTTGAAAAATTATGTGTACATGCTAAATTATGTTTAAAACATTTATCAAACTATGTTTAAGGAAAAGTACAATATAAAATATTTACAAAACTATGCATCATATAAATTCGTAAAATATTTATAGGATGCATATTAAAACAGAATACATACAAGATATTTATAAAACTATTTAGAATATTTTAAATTATAAGTTTGTCAAGACAGAGGCATTGTATAAGAATTTAAAATATTTTAAAGAGTGAAAACTATTTTAAAGTTTTATATATTGTCTAGATGGCATATTTTCAATGGTATTATGAATTAATTCCACCTTTGTGCAATTTAAGACTTTACAGTTTTTTTTATATTTTTAACAATTTTTTCAGTTTCAAACAGATTCGCTAACTATTAGCACTTTTAATACATATGTCGAGTTCAATTAAGAAAGAAGTTAAGTTTGGGAATGCTGGTAGATTACCCAAATTACCTATTATCATCAGATGAATTAGAATTGACACTTTATTTGACAACATTCTGCTTAAAACATATGCACAATTAATAATTTTAATAATTTTATCACAATAAAAACATTTTCTAAAACTATGAAAGGCTTTCTAGATAAACATTGAGAAATATGTTGTACAAAATAGAGATCAAATACATTTTCGTAATTTTTGAAAAGTTACTGAAGTAAACACAAGGAATTCTAGTATGAAAATACTAAAGATTTAAAAATGAGAAATTAGATAACGCAAAACTAATTTCTATCACCCATGATCATGAAAATATGATAATCAAACCTGTTACAAGATGGTTCTTGTGGATAGAGTTTTATATGGGCCCTGATATACCCTGACTGTTATACATCTTTTACAGACAAGCTGTTTGCGAGCGCGATATATAATGTTCATAAAAAATTCGAACAATAAAACTTACCAATCAACCAAAGCCCTTTTAAACTACGAAAAATTCCTGGAAGGAGACTGGCAAGTTTAAATCGTTCTATCCAAAAGCAATTTTGGCATACTGTATGGTGTATGGGATTCAGGTCTAGAGATCTACCTGGTCTTTTCCTCGTCTTAATATCCCCAGTTTCGATTTATTCGTCTGACAACAGAGCCTTGTGTAGATGAGCGTTATTGTGCATAAAAATTAACTGGGGGTTCGCCTTTCAGGAAGTCAGCATTAGAGCCTATCGAATGTGTCCCTAAGATTTCATCCCCTATACCTCAAGGGATTAATAGTGCTTCCTTGATTGGCCTTGTGCACCTACCAACATCTTTGCAGTGTAGACCATACCACCATCACCTACATAGTTCTGTCTATAAGAGCGAACCCACAAATAACCAATTTTCTTCTTGAATCTCTACTCATTTGTGAAGGTAATATAGAGCTCACGCCATTTGAAATCCTGTCTAGGATGAAATTGTCTTTACTATGTTAGTGGACTTTTTTGTGAACTGAAGTTTATAGACAGTATACTTTAACACAGCGTTTCTCAAACTGTGGGGCGCGCCTTACAAGAGGGCGCGAGCATGTCAAGAAGTCAAAAGTAAAAGATTTTAAAAATTGCAAATTTACTGAAAGGAAGCAAAAAAAAAACACACATATATATATATATATATATACATTCTGACATAATAAAAAAGTAAAATACACATTTACATAGATAAAATATACTTATAAATGCATCTATACTGCATAATGTATTTGATAATTAATTTATCAATACTAAGTTAAGAACAAGATTAATGATAACTAATGACTCCCATGGGCTTGTCATATACAAAATTATACGCAAAATTTAATACTTATCTTGATAATTTGTGCGGTTTATAATTTAAGTCAAATTGTAGCTTAAGCATGTAGCTTTTAGTACGTTAATTTTTAAATCAGTACATTGTTATTGTATGGAGAGGGGGGGTGATAAAAATCATAATTGTGAAAATTGGGTCGCAAATATTGAAAGTTTGAGAAGCACTGCCTTAACATAAAGGCACTAAAAGCATCGGAAGGCTCATTTGAGAAATAAGAAGAAGTCTTCCTTTATTGCACATTACAGTTAAAGCCAATTTGTTGTCATTCTGTTTTGGGATAACTTTTTGTCACCCTGTAACTGATCTCTCGGATATTTTTCTTGTCTCCTAGAACTATTTACATATTACACTCACATTTCGGTGCACACTGAGCTACCTTTCTACCAGCTCTAGGGATTGATTTGCCTCTAATATCTTCATGTATTCTATTGAGTAGATATCTAAATATTTTATTTAAGTAATTGTTCCAAAGTTTCAGAAGTAATCGTAAGCTTTCAGGAACCAGAACACAATTAAAACATATCAATATACAATATAGTAATTATCGTAATTATTTTTGAAAAAATCATGCACAGTAACTAATTGATTTGCTAGTTAACTTCTGGAATAATTTTCCTTGACACAGCAGGACAAACAGTGCATTATGAAACATATAATTAAAGTTAATATCGTTTTCATTTTTTAAATGTCCAATATAACCAAGAGGCAACGAAGCTGCTTACAAATAAATTTTAAAATAAGTTTTATTTTGCTTACATTAATATACTTATACCTGAAATAAAAACTGAATGCATTTTTCAAGACAAAATCATTCATTGTACAGTACTAATGAGATTTGATTCTTATTGTATTTCAATGATTTGAAAAAAACCTGCTTAAATTTCTTAATGATGCAATCATTATATTTTTAATTAACAATTTACCAAATATACATATATAGAACATTTTTTTCGTGTTCGAAGTAAAGTACCATAAACAATCATATGTATATTTTAATCGTATTTAATGTTTCTGGAAAAATATGTAGTATTGTGAAAGAATATAAATTCCTTTCCTTTTTATTTTATAAATACTATTTTAATTACATTTTAAGATATAAAAATTAGAAAAGTTTTCCAATTTTTATTAATACCTCAATAAAATACTAATAATTAGATACACAGTCTTTTTTAATGCAGTATTAACTAGACATAAACTTAAGAGAAAAGTACCTAAGCATTTAACTGTAAATTCTTTTCTAAAAAATATAATATTTATGTTTGCGAACAATTAAATAAATATGCTCAACTCACTTAAGCCGTTCATGGTTTCCAACTGGCAATAAATTCAAACGATTTAAGTAAAAAAACGTAACGAAACTCAGAATCTTAATATGCAATCTAAAAATTTGTAAAACAAAACAAGAAAGTAAAAAAAAAAAAAACAGCGGTAGGAAAGAGAAATGTACAGTTCCCAGTACCATACAATATCATACTGGGATTTAAGATGGCTTGAATTAACATTGTCCTTTTTTTAGTTTCACAGCATACATAGAAATACAATAAAAATTAATTAGAATGGCAAACTACCTAAATAAAGTATTTAAAAAGATAGATTAACCATTAATAGGAACAAGATTATTTTCTGAATTTACTTCTTCAAGTATTCTGTTTAATTTTATCCAAAAATAAAATTTTTAGCTAAAAAATATTAACCTTTTAAATGCTATTTTTTTTTTCTAAATTATAAGTGTTTCATCTATTTAGTAAATAATACGGTTCAATAATAAGGATATGATTATTTACATACACCTACTTTTCAGAATACTTTTATTAACCTTAAAAAAAGCTAGAAACCAAATACAGTATTTTTTTTAATTATATGTATGAAAAAATTAAGAATGAAATATATAAGGATAAATAAATTAAATTTATATATTAATCATTGGTTTCATAACAAAATTCTAACACTTAATATACACTCATGGAGAAAAATATTAGCTCATCAAGAAGTAATTGCGGGATCGTAACGACACTTGGCATGAAGGTAAATGTCGGAGATGTATGAAAATGATTGGAAATGCAGCGTGATTACGCTTTACGTATAGCCAGTAGAGAGCGTTTAACGTCGTTCTCCGTGGAGTATAAAACAGGAAACCAAAGCTTGTTTGAGTGTGCTGAATCGTTTACAAAGAAACGCTGAAGCAGACATGCCATTATGCCGTTTTCGAAAATAATATGAGCAGCTATCGCAGTTTGAGAAGGGGGGGGGGATCATCAGCATGATGGAAGCTGAGTGGCCAGCTAGGGGAGTAGCTTGTCAATTAGGCCGCTCTGATTATGTTGTGAGGAGGTGTTGGGACCAGTGGATCCGAGACATGTCATTTGCACGAAGACCAGACTCAGGACGCCCTTGACAAACCAGTCGTCGAGAAGACCACCACATCGTAAGAAACGCATCATTGCCAGCCATTCAGCACAGGTAGAATCTTCACTATGGGCACCTGTGTTTCCTCGAAACATTCGTGGCACGAGGAAACTGGACTGCAGCCAATTGCATCATGGGCCGCCATTCAGACACGAGTATCACCTTCACTAGGGGTGCCTGTGTTTTCTCGAAACATTCGTAGGCACCTGGCTGAAGGACATTTGGGATCACGGCGCCCATTACGTGTGCTGTCCTTGACGCCCATCAATCGATGCCTCCATTTGGAGTTGTGATCCGCACGAGGAAACTGGGCTTCAGAATGAATCAGGTCGTCTTTAGCGACGAATCCAGATTCAATCTCAGCAGGAATGACAATCGTGTTTGTGCTTGGTGACCCCATGGTAAACGTCTCAATCCTGCATTTGCTTTACTGCGTCACACAACTCCCACAGCTTGTGTGATGCTATCGGGTGTCTTTGCCTGCAATACACGGTCACCCTTAGTATTGATCCGTGGCACCATGGAAGCCCAGTGGTATGTCCATGACATCCTGCAACTACATGTGTTGTCACTCATTGAACGACTCCCAGGGGTCTATTTTCAACAAGACAATGCTCGGTCTCACACGGCAAGGGTGTCACAAGACTGTCTCCGAACTGTTACTACCCTTCCTTGGCCTTCCCGATCCCCAGATTTTCTCTAATCGAGCCTAACTGGGATCATTTGGGATGGTGAGTTGGGTATCCTACGAGTTTCAATGAACTAGAGGCAAGGTTACAGGAAATATGGAACGAATTGTCTCAAGACATCATAAAGAACTTGTATGCCTCAATGCCTGATCGTATCGCTTCTTGCATTCGCGCTATAGAGGGTGTTCAAAAGGGTATTAAAACCTCCGTTCTTTTGCCTTTTTCCTCTGAAATAAGTTATCCTTTTTCTTTGATTTTCTAATCAGTTACTTATATCAGAGTAGTAGATACGTATGTAAAATTTCGTTTCATTTTGAAGACTCCTTTTTGGTGCGCTAATTTTCTTTGTCCATGAGTGTATATTCTGATATAGATGAATGTCAGAAAATAAATCCTGAAATCCGCCAAGGAAAATTAAAACATATTTCTGAAAAATCGGTATTCCTGGAAATCTTTCAATTTAAAATGATAATTCCAGTAATTACTTTCATTATTATACTCAACTTGGGTAGCTTGTAGATTAAAACAAATTTAATTATTGTTCTTTCTTTTAAAATATATAATTGGAAAAAAGATTTAAAAATGTAGAAAACTCACCACATTTATAATACTTCACAAACACAACCAAGTAAGCCTATTCATGTAAGCCCATTAATGAAGTCATTGTAAATCAAAAGACAAAATTTTCCAGTTTTACTTAAAGAAAGCAGCTTTCTTCTTTTTTCTTTAAGAAAAAGAAGAAATGGGAAGCTATTTTTCAAGTAACTCTTAATCATTTTAATTAGCTTCATTTTCCCCAGAGAAGTACATGTTTAATTTTTCGAATGAATCTTGAATTCATTCTCTTAATAAATCGACATACTATTGGGAAATAAAACAGACGTAGTTAAAGAAAAATAATCATTGAAATAAAAGCTTGGAAACTTAATTTGAAAAAAAAAATATTTTTTACGTTCTTTATAAAGGGTGATTTTTTTTTATTAAAAATTCTTAGCTACGTCCTAAAAAAAGAATTCAAATTAAGTTCTCTGGGTTATCAGTGATGCACTTTTAATTGAAATCGAAAAAATAGCTAAGATATTATTTAAGGTTTAAATCTTTTGAAAAGTAAAGCAAAACATTTTGAATTCATTTACATTGTTCATTTGAATTTGTTCAAAACATTTTGAATTTATTTACATTCAATTAAAAAAATAGCCCTGACCTATATTGTAACCATGCTACAATAATGAGAATGTTGCACTATCTAGTTTCCATTTCATAATACAGAAGCTTTAAATTTTCATTGTAGAACAAAAGTAACAATAAGCGAAAATCTCTTTTTATTTTAAATTCATTTTTAAGGATTTAGACACCTTATATTACCTCCATAAATATGTATACAAAATTAAGTATTGAAATCCAGTTTTATACCTTGTATCACTTCTAAAAAATATAAAGACAGAAATTAACACTTAAAAAACAGAAAATAATAATAATAATAATATTAATAGTAAAATATGCGACTTAAATTTAACATTTTTATTTAGGTAAATAACGTTGCAGTTAGAGCTGTGTTTAACTAAACTTTCAAACTAAATATTATGTATAACGATTTGTTAAAATTTAAACCCATGTGCTTAGCCTCCATTTAAAATACGCATTTTAATTCCACATTGCTCCTTAATTATTGTTTTCGTTTGCATATTTGTCTAGTTCTTAGAATTGAAAATATATATCCCATAGAAAATACATAACATCAAATGCAAAGATAAGAAACAAGTGTATATTTTTGATATTAGTGTAGTAAGACATTGCAAGAGAGAGAGAGCTCTCTTTGAAGTTTCCTGATCCAATAATAAAACCTCTGAATAACGCACATTCACGAAATATAATCTCCGTTGTTCTGATGAAATATTTAAGATAAGACGTTCCTTTGCTAAATAATTTGCTTAAAATTCTTATCTTAACTAGAATACTTTGATGTCAGCATCTTATAAGCTTCGTCGCAAAATAAATATGTTCATTTAATCTCTTCTCTGGCATCACATTTTAAATTCCATTCGAATTCTTTAATTGCATGAATCTTACTAAATGCAGAAGCGATGATTCATTGCAAATTTAGATGAGATGATGCAAATTAACATTCATCTTCTTACTTTATTTATATTGATTTAGGTAATTTTCAGTTCTTGTTTTGCGTGTGAGAGATATTGCATACTTTCAAAACATTTAAATTGATAAGAGTTATATTTTCTATATTTTCTGAATATTTAGAGAGAAAAATGTGCAAAGCTTAACCATATATTGAACCATTCAGTTTAAATGATAAGAAAAATTTATATCAATATTTCAGAAATATTATATAATTCTCAGTAACGTAAGGCCACCGTTTCCCTCCCGCATGGAGGGCCCGGGTTTCCCAGGGCTTAAAGAACTGACAACAATACGAACTTTTTTGGGACCCGCCGGGGACCAGAACTTAGCTTTGAAGGGGGCTCTAAATATTCCCCCTCTTTACACCACTGATAATTCAGTTTTGCTATATAAGTCAGTCTTTTTTTTTATGTATCATTTGTTTTTATATATATATATCATTGTGTTAATTTCTTGCCTTTCAGGGCTTATGTAACTGTAATATATTGAACGGGTATAAATGAATTAGTGCAATACATTTCAGTTCTTGGCATAATTCATTTTCTATTAATTGGCCATGGAAAATATTTTTACAAGTATTATAGAAACTAATTAATTTGTTTTGTTTTTTCTTATTAAATGTAAATTGTATTTTCGTACAAATAAAAATTTTATTTATCTGTAAAGCAGCATATCTGAAATATTTTCACATTGTATAGTTGCATTCAAATTTATCCATACAAATGCAGAAACGATTATTTAAGTATTAAAAAGTGAATAATCATATGATCTGTCATAAATGGAAATAAATTTATATTTCGAAACATGTATGTGTTTTCAGTAATACCTTCATTCTTCTTATGCAATTTTATTTCAGACTGATGCGACTTTAATGTAAAGCTTTATACTTTAAAAGAAACATTCTTTTTTTCTCTAGAAGCCATGAAAGTGAATTAATTGATACTAAATAAATTCACTAGGAATTTAGTATTATTTTGGTCACAATGATGTAGCATAATTTGGGGGATCCATATGCAATTGGCAAAATGATCCGATCAAAATATCCAGTTCATTCCAGCTACTATATAACAATGATTTTTTTTCAAAAATTCATATAATCCAAATTTAGTTTTGATTCAATCATATTGTACATATTATTAATGAAAATCCCAACCAGGTATAAAATAAGTATGTCTAATGACAAGATATTTTAATAAGGGTTTCTTTCAATTTTTACTAAATTAAAAAATTATTTTCTTTTGGGACATTTCTGGTATAATTTTCATATTCAGTGTTTTTATATTTCCTTCAAAGCGGTTTACTTTGCAACTTTATTTTTACTAGTATATAGATACTACAAATTTTGTGTACATGCATAGTTATTTTATTAACGTTACAATTTTGCTGACTCCTGGTATCCAAAACTAAACATTTGAATGCCAAATAAATAACACAATTTGTAAATTTATACATTTTTAGAATAAATAAATATATTATTTTGGACACATCATTAGATAAATTATATTCCCTGAAGTGCCACTGAATTAGGGATAGCAAGAGCTGTGCAAATTGTGAAGTACTGAGAATCCTTTATGCGCAAGTGAGGACGCTGTGGCAACTGCATATATAGCTTTATGTGTGATTGTTCTGAATTAGTTGTTGGGAAATTACCAACTATAGGAAACTGCCTGATTTGGACGCCTTCGACCGCAGACAAATCGTAGGTGCGCAACGCAGGAGCCATTCAATTTCCGAAATTGTTAGACAGCTAAGATTTTCAATTTCGACAGTGTCAGGAGTATACCAAGAATACATAGATGGTGGAAAAAAATCTAGAGTAGGCAACTTATAAAGGACAATTATCCTTGACAGTGCGTGGTGAGAGACGTCTCTCTGGTGTATTGTTCGTAGCCAGCGAATCCAAATATAAACTCAAATTATCACCCAGTGGAATGACGGTGCCAGTTGTACAGCCAGCAAACGGAATGTCCAATGCTGGCTTCCCCGTATGGGTTTCGAGGGCCGTCAACCTACGAAAGTAACAATGCCCAATGCTCGCCATCGGGCTGCACGTCTTGCTTGGGCAAGAGAACACAGGAATCAGAGTGTAGAGAACTGGAAACGAGTAGCATGTAGTGATGAGTCTCGATTCCGACTACTTTACGCAGACGGAAGGTTGAGAATCCAGCTCAGGAATCCATGGATCCCGCATGCCAAATTCGAACTTTACAAGGTTATGGTGGCTCAATCATGGTCTGAAGTGTGTTTTCGTGGCTCTGCTTGGGATCCTTGTTGCGTGTACCAACCTCCCTCAATACAATTCGGACACATTTGTGAGAAGTACAGCAAGACAGCTGTACCTCTCACAAGTCCCGATTGGCTACTCGGTGGTTTTATGAGCATCCTTCCGACTTTTGTGTGATAAAGTGTGGCCACCTAGAAGCCCAGACTTAAAACCTATGAGAATCTTTGTGATGTTTTGAAACAAGGCGTGAAAAGCCATCACACAGCACCAAATAACCTTACTGAATTATGGACAGTTTTAGCCAATATTTGGCAAGTCATTCCCTTGGAACCTTTCCAGAAATTTGTTCAATCTATGCCTAGTAGTGTGGCAAAGTTTTTTATTAAACCAACTCGTTCAGGTATATACTAATTATGGAAAATATGAAAATTTTATTAAATTTTAGAAATTCATAAAAAGAGTTTTAGATTTTTTTAAATTGTGGTTTTAAAAAACCCAAAACAAGCATTTAGGTTTTTCAGAAAGGGGAATTTAAGGAAAATGTTTATTAGCTTGACAACCCACTTTTTAAACAAACGATTCTTTTTCTTTTTATAAAAAAGTTTTTAACCCTGGCAGAATATTGTAAAAAAGCAATTTAAAAGCCCAATATAACAATTAAATTAAATAAACGGGAACCTGAAAGATTTGGATGTTTAATTTTATTTGGGGTTTGTGAAAGTTCACATTGGGGTCTAAAATTTTTAACTAGATTTATTTAAACAACCCAAAAAAGAAATTTTCTTAAAATGACTTTTTTTAAAAACACAAATTTTTTTTCTCGCAAAAGGGACCCTAGGTTTGTATTATAAATTTGTTTTTGAAATTTTAACAAAAATTAATGACGTTGGATGTTTTTTCCCGAAAAAACTTACAATTAAAGGGTTTTGAAATTTCAATATTCTTTGGCCTCCGAAAATTTTTAAATTTAGTTCCCAAAATTTTATAAATTAACAATTTTACACATCGTTCGTTTATTTTATAAAAAGGAAACGATAGAAAAAAATTTTTTTAGGGATCAGAATTATAATAAGAGTTTCAGCATTTATTTTATTCGTGGTTTTATTTAAAACAATACTTTTTCCAAAATTGGGAAAATTTTTGTACAGTAGGTTCAAAATTATCAATTTTTAGTAAAAAGAAAGTTTTACTATACTTAATTGCATTTAAAATTTTATGAATTTGTAAGGGAAATTATATATATATATATTTAAAAAAGGGAGAAAAGGGGGGGGCGCGCTCTCCAAACTACGGGGCCCGGGGACCCTTCATGGTGGTTCCCATCGCAGCACTTTGATCCTCCGTCAAAAGGGTCTTACACCTCTCTCGTGGCAGATCTTTCAAAGAGCCAGCTTCTTTGAAAATTTTAACAAGTTCTACTTTTCCTGTAACAATATGAGAACATTTTTCATCTTTATTCCATTTACCTTGCGAAAATCAGAGGCATCTAGTGATGACTTTTAACTAAAAATATTTTTATGATTTTAAAAACCCGACCCATTGTGATCCCTTTCTTGCAAACCGCACTTCTTCTTTATCATACTGTCTTCCTTTGTATGGACATTTCAAATTTTAATAAAATTTTCCCTCGTGTGGTGTCTTTTCTATATACAAAATCATTAAAACATTACAATAAAAAAGCTTTTCAAAATAAGTACCATGACATCATTTAACTCCAAATATTCCATAAAATGGCAAACAAAAATTAATTTACAATCTTATTTAGTATTAAACAGACCCACAGTACTAAATTAAAGCACTGTGCATCTGATTAACTGGATTTAATTTTTATCTTATCTGTAATTAACATGAGCATACTTTTTCAGTAATACTTATTTCCATAATTATTGAAATTTCTCATTTAAAGAGCTTAGTACTTGAAAAGGCATTTACAATGCCTATACAATCTGAATCAAGTATTCATTAAAAGAGCGTGAAGAACAAGACTCTAGACATTTTAACAATGAGCTAGCATATTTGCAACGGGGTATTGTTTCGTGCTACTTCACAAAGTTATCTTGGCTCATAATTAATATCTTCGAGTCCCAGTGACCATCAAGAGAGCGATCTGACTGTGATATAGTAATAATGCGTTGTTGACACGATGTAGGGAGATTTTCTAAAGTGCCTTTCTGAGAGTATAGGGGTGTGGATGAAAAGTGGGCCGTTCCGGGCTACAGGTTCCTTCCTTAGTCGAGAGAAAATCGATGGTAACTGACTCTTCATTTCAAATGACTGACCGGTGTTGGAAGAGAAAATAAACATAATATATCATGGTACTTTTAAAGTACTCTTAAAGTTCAAGGGGAAAAAACTATGGTAAAAATTTATAGTTGATGCCAAAATAGGGTGTTTCTCTCTCTCTCGGTAAATTATTATATTTAAATTAGCAAGCCCCCACATATACTTATAACTTGTAGGTAGGTAATATCAGAGATAATTTATTATAATATGTACATGAGTAAAATAAAAAATGTACATATCTATTGTTTTCTTGTTCAAATATTTCGCCTTGCATTTGAAGCTTTCATTTCCATTTAAAGTGTTATTCGTTTTGTTAAAAAGTCTGGAGTATAAAAAAATATTAATTCTATTTGCACATTTTACATCTATCTATCTATATATTTAATGTTTCAGCTTGCAGTAATAAAAAATATGGTCCTTAATCTGTGACATGAAATCCCATCATGCATGGAAATTGAGAATTAAATTTAAACTTCAACATTTTTATTAATGTATTAAGGTACGGACTTCCACTTATATGACATTAGATGCCAGGAAATGAAAAGCAACTGTATCAGACGTAGACAATACACTAGGTGCTTCTCAAACTTTTAATATTAGTGACCCAATTCTTAATCATAATTTTTATCGGCTCCCCCCATACAATGATTCTGTATTGAATGTCATAATAATGTACTCTAATGCTAAGACACGATATTAATTATAAACAGCATTCGTTATCAATATAAGTATTAAATTTTGTGTGAATGTTTCTTTTAAGTAATAAAGATCATATATATAAGGGACTTTTAAGTAATAGAGTAAGTGTTATATTGCTTTTTATGTTTCAGAATATACTTTGTTTCGCTTCTTTTAGTAAATCAACAATTTTTAAAAATAATATTTTATTTATAACATTTTGATATTCTCGCAACTACTCGAAGGATTTTTCACTCCTCTTTAAAGGTCACGCCCCACAGTTTGAGAAACACTCCCATACACTTAATACCAAATGGAGGATTTTTGACATTTGGAATTGTATATGTCTCTCATCATACATTTTCCATTTGGGCAGTGAACACCTGCGTGATTGAGTGAATATTAACGTCACACTGTTCAGCTACACGAGGCTTTTGGCAACAGACTTCGTAATTTTGAACCATGGTCAAGAGATTGCACCCCCTATGGTAACTACCACATCCCCCCACAGGAGGACGTTTGAGCTCTCGACAGATTTAACGTGCAGCGTTTCCCTACACGGCTGGTCATTAGTGGTACTGGGCTCGAACATGGGACAAGATAGCCACGATCCGATACTTCGACCACTACGCTAAGCAGCCTTAGTGAACACCTGCAGCACGTGCCAAAATTCATTACATATTTGACTTAGTCAAAAGTAAAGCCTGTTCCACTGTTGAACAGTTAAAATTTGATATCGTCTTAAGAATTCATATTTGTTTCTTTCTCATAATTGGATCAAGACGATGCTTCCTTAGAGGTTAAGAAATCACATACCTTTTAAAATTTCCAGAAAGCCAATTTTTTTTATTTTATTGTATAGAACAAACTTTTCTGAGTGTTTTAAAAGAAACTCCATGAAGATATTCCCAAGAGAACGGAAGTAATTAAGAAAATAAAAAGAGCAGAAAAGATGATTTAAATGTTGCTTACATTTTCCCTGCTGGGTGACAGCTGTCATGTCACTGGTGGCAGCTGCTCAGTGACACCTGCGTTTCTCAGTTTCTAATATTTTCATTCTAATTATTATCAAGTGCTTGAATCTAAGCCTCAAATATTATTGTTATTGATCTATTATCTACAACTTCTACTAACTTTATATACAGTGGGCTACAAAAGTGTTCGTACACTTGCAATTTCTTATAAAATTTAATGTTTTTGACTAATAAAAATTAATATGTTTGAATTGTAATTTTTTTATATCTGTAACTTGTTCTTAATGGAATGAAATAATTAATTTTTTAAAAGTAGTATAATTATTTTTTTAAAAAAAATAATTATCAAAAAGCTACTAAAAAATTACGCCACAAAAGTCTTCGTACACTTAACAAAAATCTCAACTTAGTTTTAAATATTGTATTTCTTTCTTAATTTAGTACTTAGTAGTATATGTTTTGTGTCCACAACATTTTTTAAGCGTCTTTGTATAGATTTAATCAGTTTCTTTTGTAATTTCTGATCGATTTTCCACCATTCTTCTGGATATTGCTTACTACATTATGCGTTTATATGTCGTATTTTCTTTTTTTAAAACAATCTCACCAAATATGTTTACTGGGCTAAATGAAGAGATTGAAGAGGTGTTTTCATAATTTGGGGACAAATATAAAGACACTAGGGGTTGTATATTGAGAAAGAGTGCTTGGCGTATTACCCTGTTAAAATGAAGTCGTTTAATATCCAAATTTGGGTCATATTGTAATTTCCCTTTAAAATATTTAATAGAGCTCAGATTCACATATCAACAAAAAATACCAAATTACCTAATTCTGTTGCCGATTTACACCCCTAAGCAAGAACACTTCTACCTCCATGTTTTATTGATCCAACTAGATTCTTAGAATTAAGTTTCAGAAAATTCAAAATTGACAAAAAATTGATTGGGATGGCAGACAATTCAACAATTTGGTTCCGATGGGCCTATAATAGCTTGTAAATGAAAAATTAAGGAGTTTAATCCCATGAATTTATAGGAATAGACTCTTCACTTCCATGCTTCAACATGGAAGTGAAGGTGTTCTGGCGTGGGGGTGTAAGTTGGCCTCAGAATTAGGTAATTTGGTATTTTTTCATGGTATTATGAATCATGAGCTCTGTTTAATTATTTTAAAGAGAAATTTTAAATTATCCGCCCAAAATTTGGATATTGAGGACTACTTAATTTTTTAACAGGGTAATGACGCCAAGTGCACTGCTCTCATTGTACGTGACTAGTCTCTATAACTGTCCCCAAAAACACCTCCTAAATCACTTTATTTAGCCTAGTAGAATATATTTGGTGAGATTCTGATTTTAAAAAACAGAAAACGTGACAAATAAACACAAAATGTGAAGTAAAAACAAGACACTTAAGAGTTGTTGTGGACACTAAATGATATCCTACTAAGTACTAAATTAAGAAAGAAATACAATATTTAAAGCTAAGTTGAAATTTTTGTTAAGTGTACGAAGACTTTTGTGGCTTAATTTTTAGTAGCTTTTTAATAATTAATTTTTTTTTTAAAAATAGTCATACTATTTTTAAAAAATAAATTATGTCATTCTATTAAGAACAAGTTGCATATATCATAAAAAAATTACAATTACAATATATTAATTTTTATTAGTCGAAAACATTAAATTTTATACGAAATTGCAAGTGTATGATCACTTTTTTGGCCCACTGTAACTTCCATTTCTGCCTGGTTTTAAAAAAGTGATTCGTGATTCTATACTCGCTCATTTTTGATATTCACACCATACCCTAAACTAAAATAAGTTTTAGGGAAAATATTTATTTTTAATAAACATTTGAATGATGAATTCAACTGAATCTGCCAAAAGACTATCAGGTAAACGTCCTAAGAAAATAAAGTTTACTGGTAACATGCACACGAGGTGCAAAGCTGTACACACTGTGCATGAATCACTAAATAACAGTGCATCTAGAAAAAAGATTCAGTTGCAAGATGTTGATTCAGCTTTTATTGAAAATAATGACGATTTTGAAGGCTATAAAGTGTTTAATAAAACTATGATGTATACAACATTCAAAACTTTGCTTCTTGCAAAAAGTTTGGTGGAGATATTAAACTAACAGAAAAATGTGTTAGAGGTTTGTCTAGTGTTTTTTCGATTGAAAGCAAGAACTGTAATGACTTACGTTCGCTTAGAAATTCAAAAATGCTGCGTAAAAGAAAAAGTATTCCAGAAATAAACAGACGTCTAGTGTAAGCAATGAGACCAATTAGGGTCATGCAGCAATTACAACTTTCTGTGGTGCCATGGACTTTTCTCCACCAGTTGCTGAAAAATCATATAATAATAATATAAACAAACTACGATTGTGTAGTAAAGAAGTTGCAGAGAAAAACCTCAATGCAAAAAGCAGCTTTGGAAGAGGTAACCTTGACAAATTCTTCTGATGTAGTAATTAGTGGAGATGGAACGTTGAAACTCCGGGGCTATTCTTCTTGTGTTGGTGTGTGTGCTGTCATAAGAGACAGAACAGGAAAGGTTATTGATGCGGAAGTGATGTCTTTTTACGGTAAGAGATACAATTCTTGGATACGAAGAAAGGGTCACCTGCTTACAAAAAGTGGAAAATTCCTCACTTTAAAGAACGTTTGAAAAACCACAATGGCGCAGCTGGCATGATGGAGACTGTGGAAATGGTTCGTATAGTTCAGGTTCAGTAAGTCATCGTTCTGTGACATATACATCTTACATCGGGGATTGTGATTCCAAGGCATTCTCATCTATTATTGCATCCAATCCGTATGGAGAAGATATCTCAGTTTCAAAAATTGATTGTGTTAGACATGTTAAAAAAAGAAGTATAACACCCGTTTACGAAAATTAAAACAAATGAGCTCCAGACTCAGTGATGGGAAATCGATTGGTGGAAAGGGAAGGTTGACCGACAGAATGATCGACTTAATCATAACGTACTATGGAAATACAATCCGACAAAATAAAACATGCATGTCAGATATGCGAAAAGCTATTTGGGCTGTATATTTCCATCTTCGTTCAAACGACGAAGATCCATTGCACAGTTTTTGTCCTATAGGTCCTTATTCTTGGTGTAAATATCAAAATCAAGTATTAGAGGGCACTGTGGAAACTTTTGGACACAATAACAATTTGCCAGTGGCTGTGATGAATGCCATAAAATATGTATGCAGTTATCTGTCACAACCTGATTTCTTACAAAAATGTCTAGGGGGTAAAACCCAAAATAATAATTAATCCATTAATTCATTAACATGGAAATTATGCCCAAAAACTTTAGGTTGTAGTAGAAAGATTTTTGATATTTCTACAAATGAGGCAATTGTAATTTTTAATGATGGTAATCAAGGAAGACTAAAAATTATGCAATCTTTTGGTCTGATTGTTGGTGATTTTGCATAAAAATTTGTTACTGTTTTTGGATATAAAAAGAACTCAGACTGCAGAGTGACTTTTTAATCTACGCACAAAAGAAGTACGACAGGCTAAGAGAATGCAATTTAAAGCTACTTGTAAAAAAATAACAGAAAAAGAGGGAACATCGTATGTGTGTGGCGAATTTCAACATATTAGAATCATGGCAATACACTACATTCATATCACAAATTATTTAATGTTTATTATAAATAGTTGTTTGTTAAGATATTGTAACGTCGTCAGTCATTAGAAATCAAGAAAATTGGTCACAGCCATATTTTAATATTTTAAATAGTATTTAATAGATTCAAAAATATTCATTAAATAGGCCAAAGCCGGGCGGACAGTCTTTATCACTCGAGGTCAATCCCTAGCTTTTCCGGGCTCCAGTTTACTCCATGGCTCTATCTCTCCAAGTTTCTCTCTCCGTCCAAGTCGCTTCAGGTTTCCTCTTCTCGTCCGTTTGTCTCTCTTCCTCAGTCATTCAAAATTCACCCCTTTTAAACACCAGGGGCGGGTCCACCACACGCCTCTCGTTTTCCTCATTGGCAGGTTAAAAAAGAAAAGGGTCTGCCCTCGTCTTCCTCATTGGCAGGTCAAAGAAAAGGTCTGCCCTCGTCCCCGGGCCACCTTCGTCTCTCATTTACGCGGCAAACACAAACACATTCCCCGTCCGTCTGGAATCCAAGGGCGCCATAACTCATCAATTCATCTCACACCTGGGCTTCACGGCCCCACTCTCAATGCATCGACTTCTATTCAAAACTTTCATAAAGGAATGCCTATTGACAACGGCATTCCTTAGCCATTGTAGATTCCAGACCAGATGTCTGCGCTTGTCCGAGGCCAGTCAACAAACAATGACCCCATGGCCACCTGCACCTGTCATCCAACATCTGTTTGGTGATGGATGGATAGGGTGATTTCAGATGAATTGGCAGGGTGGGGTTCGCATCAATCGAAGACGTTACAATATTGATTGTTTTTTAAGTAATATTTATAAAATTTTTAACTTTATGTTGAAGAAATGAATCATTTTGTTGATTTTTAATTATTTCGTAGCTTTTGATATCGTTTCGATGTTTGTACTGCATTGGTAAAATATATGCTTTCAGTTATAATAATTTTAATAAATTGAAGCTTATTAACTAAAACAAATCACATTAGTTTTAATTTAAATTTAGTTATTATTTGAGCAACCAAAATAATATATATATATAAACCTGTGGTCAATTTTATGTTTGATGTCAATTTTCTCAGAACGTCAGTTTTTCTCATTACGTGCAAGATATTTTCAAAACCATTCCATGGAAAAGGGAAAAAAAATTACTGGAGATTCTGACCATATCTGTACTTAAAAGGACGAACCTGTTTGAATTTTTAATGAAAAAAATTTTAAATTACAAATAAAAAATAACACATTTTTAAAAAAAATTTATAGTTAAATTTTAAATTGTTTTAGTTTACTGAAAACTTTAAATCAGTGTTTCTTGCCTCGTCATTTTAAAGATAACACTATTTCCAACACTGAGCAAAAAGTATTGGTAACATTTTTTATTATAAAGTTGCATGCAATGCATATCACTTGCGAAATGAGAACTAAAACTCTTTTTTATAACTATCCAATTAATAATTTATCTTAATTAAAAATGTGTTTGTTGGATATATTTTAAGTATAGTAATATCTATTTCCTTATTCCTTCAAAATTTACATTCCAGAAAACAATAATAAAAAAATTATAGAGCTTGAAAGAGCTTACCATTTTTAACCATTTTCGACTTTTCAAAAGGTACGTGACCCCTTAATTGGTTAATAAACTAGAATCTCTCTGAAGTCAAATGTATCCCTGCCATTTCCAGTATGTAAGTTATCTTAAATATTGGTTGTGTGTCATCCGACCATTCTCCTTGTCACATGATCACGGTCAATAGTTTTCCTTTGTCGACTTCTTCGCTTAAGGATTGTAAATTTTCTTTTCATTTTACATTTATAGACAGTTTAGTGAAAACATGTCTTGCTCACATCTTCTCTCGGATCTATATCACATCAGAAGAGGAAAAAAAGGAAAATCTTCAAAGCAGCTGCCAGTAAATGAAAACTGACTATTTATTTAAAACAATAGAATGCGTCCGATACAAACACATGATAAAACGCAGTAATCTACAAAAAAATACAATGTTTTACGTTGTATGAAACTATTGTATATATATAAACCAAGTTTCAAGTCAAAACCAATCTTATTTTTAAAAAATATCTTTATTCAGTGAGCCATCTGCGCTGAAAGAAAAACGATATCAAGGTGAAATCTAAGAGTTTTCACCACTTACGCCCAGGTTAAGTACCTTCTTAGTTACGAGTTATACTTGAAAGAGTTAATGCTGGCATATGGACAATAAAAAATAATGATCTGGGTGTTTTGAGTGTTTTGAGGTTGGGTCATCTATTTCGGAGAAATAATTATGTCTTTAATTTACAGCTTGGAGATGTAAGGGAAATTAAAATTTAAGTTTTACATATGGAACTTAATTTTAATTCTAGTTTAACTATTGTTATATATATATATATATATATATATATATATATATATATATATATATATATTTATATTAATTCCATGAATATTTTTTTCATTTTAACCCCCTTTAGTATCTGCAATAATAAGTTATACGTAATCAGTGAATGTAGGAATGTGAAATGAAATACTTCACGTAGGAAGGGAAAAAATACTGTTGTAAAGAAGTCGAGAAAAAAAATTACTATAACAGAGTTCTATCATCTTAAATTAGCTAATTATTTTTCCATGTGCATCAGATGAAAGTTATTGAAATTTAATTACTACCGAAAAACAAAAGTTAACGCATCAATATTTTCATTTTCCACTCCATAAAAATGTTTTAATTTATTTACTTTTATGAAAGCAATGATAAACTTTATCATTGAGTAAGCTAGAAAAACATAGACTGAAAAAAAAACTATACATCTTATCAACATATTAATAAAATGTCTTTGATAACTTTAAAAAAAAAGATATCTTTCTTATGGCACTATTAAAAAGTGCTAAAGATATTTTCTTACATTTAATTTGCTAAAGATAGTTCTTGCAGGTTGATTGATTCAAAATGCATGGCCTTGCCTACGTATATACTTGGTTGTTTGTTTAATGGTTTGTTTCTAATGCATTTGACTATCAATGCAATTGACTTCAATGCATTGACAATCAATGCATTGACAATCAATGCATTGACAATCAATGCATTGACAATCAATGCATTGAAAATCAATGCATTGACAATCAATGCATTGACAATCAACCAATTCAAACTACTTACACTACCAATAGATAATATTAATAATTTTGGTACCAATCCACTATAATGCTTGATAGAAACAAAAATTAACACCTAGCATTTTTTTCAAGTTGAATATTTTATCCTTTTCCTCCCAAGCTGTTAAGTATACTTTAATTTCGATCATGTAACATATATTATTGAACATCGTCACAGGTATGTAAAATAAATACCTTTGTTTAAATAACATGGGAAAATTCAATCTTAGTTCAAATGTGATTTCTAAACCTAATTATAATACTTATAAGAGAACAAAAGCAACACCTATTAACTCCATATTTAGAATTGTCTTAAAATATTAGTGTCAAATCACTTGATATACTGTTAACATTTTATATTCATAATAAATTTTCCTTTTAATAGAGATCAAATACTCTAATGAGAAAATTTTAGTAGCCATCAAAAACACATTATATATTCTGAAACTTCCATATTTAATACTACACTTTTTTAACAAGCATCTATGGCAGTGCATAATAATTAGAAATGCAGTTGAGGAAAGCTTTTAAAAAATCATACCATAAAAATGCATTTATAGGATAAACAGTAAATTGTCTGGATAGAGTAAGAAAAAAGATTTTGTCACGTCTTTCGATAATGACTAAAAACGATCCATATAACTTAAATTTATTAATATTAGAAAACTTGTAGTGGATAGATCAAGCATCGGTAACCTATGGCACGCAAGCCTGTTTGGCATGATTTACAATTATCATAATCACTTTGTCATTCTGCAAATTTGTCAATTTTTGAGTGCATGGAAGCTGATAATTTTGAAACGTAGTTTGAACTAACATCTTCAGAATTATGGAAAGCAAAATAGATGGAAGTATGAAAAAAATCTGCAAAATAACTCTTAAGACAAACATATTACGGTACAGCTATTTTAAATTGTCGGATGCAATTGATGGAGATATTTAATTGCTTGAAAAAATTGCATACTATTTGCTTTTCGTGTTCGGTTCTGCATACAGTGGTGGCAAAAAGTCTTGAACACACTAAATTTTTTGCCTAGTTTTCATGCTTGACTGTATTTTTCGTTATGAAGTTAACGTTCTATCTGAACTATTGTTATTGATTCTCACGTATTTTTACAGCAGATTTGAAATTTCTTTGTAGAATTTATGTAAATTAAATATTTTTATCAGCATTTTGGAGAAAAAAAACACTATAAAACAAGCACAAGGCAACAGTAATAATAAGTAATTGTTATTTTTTAAACCAATGAAATAATCTGCTATTCCAACCAAATAGAAATCAGTAGTAATAGGCGGTTGAACGCAGAATCTACAGCATGTTTTAGAGTAATGAAGGCATTTGTCTGTAGCAGTTTGAAGTCCGTGGGTGAATAATATTAAATTTCGATAAATTTTCCTTCTGTGCAACAATGAAGAGAGACAAAATAGAACTTTTAAAATAGAAAATTTATTAAATTACAACTAACGCATCATGTGGTCTTTCTGATGTCGGGAGAACATTGAAAAATATCCTGAAAGAAACTATACTGGGAACAGGAAGTGATCTAGAAACCCATGAAAAATAAAAAAACTTTGCTTGAAGACAAGGCATTGCACACATTTTTTTATATATATAAATGACTTAATTTATCATGAATTTTTATATATTGAGTTTTGACGTTGAATGTATATGTGTGCTCACTAATTGTGAGAGAAGGAGTTCTAGAAATTAGATTACAAGGCTTCAAAGTTCTCTCCAAACCATCACTGACTGATCGACGCGGGTGAAGATCATCATTATGAACTTTTTAAGACTTAGAAAAATAAATATTTGGTGATAAAGCCGTTTCTGTATTTCAGGTAACAAAAACTGATAACTCATACTCATAACGAATTCCACCATCCATTTCTGAAACCAAGCAAGAAAGACTCCGATGAAAGTGATGATACGGGGCTGCATGTCTTCTAAAGTTGTTAGAGAATTCATAGTGAAAAGAACATAGAAAACAAGGTAATATCACAAAATAATTTAGAATAATACACAATAAATTGCTGCGAATAGCGGAGGATATGTCTGGAGACCAGTTGTTGACTTTTTAGGACAATAACTCTCCATATCATCATGCAAAGTAGTTCCATAAATGGTTCAAAAACAATACTGTTTATAGAATGAGCTAACCGGTACAGTTTCAAGGTCTTAATTATATAAATAGCCTAAGACATGATATTGGTTACGCTATTTCGAAGAAAATATCTTCAAATAAACTTGAGTTAATTGAATCTCTCTTTTGATGTTTTATATCAACCATGGGGTCTTATTAGAACTCCTTGCGAAATTGGTGTATTACATGCCAAAAAGATTTCAATCCTTAATCAATACAAACAGCTGGTCAATGAAATATTAATGTTCAAACACGTAACAATCGTTGATTTTTCAAAATGCACGCTAAATTTATCGTACTTGAAAGGTTTTGTGCTGTTCTACAACATACAGTATGTTTTTCTGAAATGTGTTATTAATGTACATACTACACATCCTTTGTTCGTGCATGTTGAATCTGTCGATGTCGATACTCAAACATCCTAACGTTGATGTGGTAAGGAAGTTAGGAGAGGGGGTGAGGGTGCCGTCTTAGGTGTCGTCCTCGTTACTTAACCATGTCTCATAATTACGAGGTCCGTCGCCAAAAGCCCTAGAGTAGCTTAATAGTGCGATGTTAATATCCACTACCTTGTGTTTAAAAATTATGTTTAACATCTCTGATACGTTATTACAAGATAATAAAAATAATAATCATATTCTTAAAATGCATGGTTACAAAGTCTTACCTCTTATTCCTCTTAAATATAAATTTAACCATAATTATTAAATGTAACTGAAAGTTTATTGACAAAAACAAACTCTGAAATACATCTGTGTACTAAAAAAAAGCAAAAATGAGTGAACATTTGGCAGAACAGCAACTTAAAACTCAAACGTATCCTCGTAAAATATCTTAAAACGTAATTGTCTCGGTAAATCTTTATTAATAATAAAGAATATATGCATTTTATATATATGTCAATCAAATACTTCAAATAATTCATGAAACAATGTATTAACTGATTGTATGTTATTATACGGCATTACATATAAGAATTTCAGTACATAACAAACTTGAAGCAAACAGTTCGTACTCATTGACTTGAGCTACCAAAATTTCAAAGGATTTTGCTACAGTAGAAAGCAGTTTTCAAATGTGTTTCTTATCAGTTGGTGATTTACTTTTATGTCATATTCTTATGATTATTTCTTTAGAATGAAAATCTTTACCTTTCTGGATACTTAGGATACACTTGATTTAACTCTGGAAAGTCACCTGCTTTACGAAATTTTAATACTGTAGGGTTATTGAAGTATTGTGTCATCTTATCGCAAACGAAATGATGATGTTCTTTATTCTTCTTATTTTTTCCCTTGATAGTCTTTTGGTAACTAACAGCTTCTATAGACTGGAACAAACTCAAGTATACATCTGTGAGCGATTATATACGAACCATACTTCTCAAGTTTAAATTTTTAAAGCATGAAAATTTATGTTTGTATTTTTTGGGGAAAAATTACGTGCAACATATATATTCTGATTTCAATATATTCCCCGTATGTTAAACTCATTTAACTCTTAAACTAAACTTTATCATGACTACAAATTAGGAATATTTACAGCAGGTTAAAAGGACACTTGGGTATACGAGGAATTAACTGCCATAGTCACGCATACTTTTATGTTTCAATGGTATCTCCAAAATATCCGTTCCACGTTGCTTTAGTTAAAACTGTAAGTAATCCAACTCATAACACATTTTAACAAACCGAATTCTTTAAACAAACATTTACACCTTAAAGTTTGAATCAACTTTAAATATACACTCTGTATTACCTAATGATTCTCCTCTTTAAATAGTTTTAACAACAGCTGGAAATGAGTCTACAATTTACGGATTTCTTACAGAGACAAGTACGCACGGAATACCTTTGCCATATTTTAAAATGTAACCTTTTCAGTACAAAATATTCCTAAGTATAAATGTTTACTAGTTGGTTTTTAAAAAAATTTAACTTTTTATTATGGATTAATTATAAAATTATAATTAATAAAATTGATATTTTAACAGAATGTGCTAAGATTTTATCACCAACTGAACTGTTTAAAACATAATAAAAATATAGAATAATTTTTCATGAAAACCTAATGATTTTTATATAAGATTTTGAAAATATATCATGCTTATTTTAAAGGAAAGTGGAAAGACATAAGATGAGTCTGGAAATGTCATATTTAAAGGATTATACTTTTCATTAAACCGAGGTATTTTTAAATTCAAGCAGTAAAACTCTCTGACTTTCATTACCAAATTCAAAGAGGTAGAATCTTTTTAAACGAACCATACTACAAACTTTGAATTTGTATGACATATCAAATACTTACTTGAATTGCATAAAAGAGAAATGGAGGAATAAACTCTAACTTGATCAGTGACTTTATTCCTAATAGGTGATTAATTTACGACATTTTTTTTCTGCTGATGTAACAAATTGTGAAGAAGATTCAAAATAACACAGATCGGTTTCACATGTTGCCGAGCTAAATTTTTTTTTAAAAAAAAGTACTGTGTCTTTTCAAATATCCCATCATTCCTAAAATTTAAATATTCAGAAATCCAGAAAATTCATGCTGATTTTTGGAAGGTGGCATTTGGACAGCTACGACTAGATTTTATTGATTGAAAAAATCCCGTAAGTGTACTGGAAAGACAGTATCTAGTGTTATTTTAGGAAATATTTCAGGTATGATACCCTGATTGTTGTCAGTTTAATGCGTTTTGAATGCTGAGTCATAAGAGTTGATTTTAAGCATTGAATATTTTGCTCTTACAAGAAAAGTGGAAGGGAAATACCACAAGACTGGTAAACAAGGTATCCACTGTTTATAGTGAAGATGTTGTAGCTCAATCGTGTCAAACTCAAAGGCTAACTTGGGTTAAATAACAAGGTGTAACTTTAGGTGGGACTCAAAAAAGTCAATATTCATAGAAACGTAAGTTTATTTTGAATAATAGAGTATAATAAACATAAATAAAAGAACAAGAAAACTTAATGTTTATGTCCTGACACTTGGAAATCTTTTTTTCTGTTACTATCATTCCTATTTCGGAAGAAATTTGATACTTTATTATACATTATTGTGTGGGAATATTTGTATGCCGGGCTGCAAAAGTCTTCGATATGGGCCGCAAGTTTGACACCCCTGCTGTAACAGAAAAGAACTTCGTGAAAATTGCTTGCTAGGCTTAAAACAGATAATTTAAATCCTTAAGATCCAGAAAGCCCAAATAAGTTCTCTACCACAGATGAAGATCCGATTAAAATATTAGAAAAATATGTTACAAATATCAAAATCCACCTTCTACGAGCATTTTGTACAACTTGGTAACATAAACCACTTTGATGCAAAACTGATGGATCGTAGATGTTTTACATTATCCATCATATTCACTAAACCTCGTGCTCTTAATAGTTACGCTTAGGAAAATTATTGTGTAATATTATATTCGATGAACTTATATTTATAAAAAATATGATACCTGAATATTTAAAGATATTTTAAACCCCACTTCTTTTATTTTAATCATCAATCCCATTATACAGATCTAACAAAAAATATTAAAATTTTATTAAAGCTAAAAACATTTACTTTCCCTTCTTAGGTCCTAATTTAATCAGTTACTAAATATTTAATTCATAATGCGTTAAATTCTACTCAAGTGTATTTAACCTAACATTGATTTTAATTTTTAAAAAGAAACCTTGTAATATTCGAAAGAACACAAGACTCTAAATTGTAACACTTCCCAAATTACCTTTTAAGTAATCTCGGCTCTGGATACCGATTGTTTTAAGAACGTCAAAGTAATAGGAATAACCCTTCCGAATATAATACGAAACTGCAAAACGTCTCATAAAACTGGAAGTATAAAAGAGGCAGTTATTGACAGGATGTCTGTAAGGAAAGAAACCACCCCATATGCTCTATGAAAAGAAACGAGTTAATTCTAATCCCAAGAGATAATAAGCACAGATAACTGGATTCATTTACGCGCTTTTGTGATAGAAGAGTTAATCCTTTATTTGGGCCGAAATTTTGGATCTCGTTCAAGATATCACCTCATCACCTGTTTTGCATGCGAATTTGCTAAGTGAAAAGCAATTTGGCAGCTTTCTGCCGCCTGGAACAAAGCCTTCCCTTTATGCATGGTTTGGCTTAATATAATAAAGTACATGAAAGGCTTTTGGGGGACAATGAAATATGAGTTTTAAATCCCTTGAGTATTTGGCGTTATTTTGGTCCACACTTGCTCTTAATGTTTTAATTAGATGCATTTTTTCGTAAAAGAGATTTAGTTTTAGATAAGAGAAATCTATTAAAAGTAAGAGATATATTTTTCAGTGAAGGTAGAAATACACGATATTAAAAAGTACACTGTTAGACATTAAAATTGCAACACCCGGAAAGAATGATATAATGAAAGTCAAAATCACCAGAACGGGAGAAGATCTAGGATATTTAAATAATTAGTATTTTCAGCGCCTTTAGATGACGTAGAAAGGAGATTTTTGAAGCTCGGCATACAAGAAAGAATGTGTAGTGGACTTTATTATTCGGAAAGCTCTTTGTAAGGTAGGAGTTTGCTCAGAATATCGTGTTGTGCCTTGAATAAGAAGAAATGCTTAACAGAATATGCAGGGATTCTATAGAAGCAGGATCGTTGCCTGTCGAGTGTGGAACATCGTTCCTAACATTGCCCTTCGCACTTATCTAAATTTAACCATTGTCATGCAAATATGGAATCAATGGGTTGCTGAGGGTCATATTAAACGGAATATAGGATCTCTACGCCGTTCCATGACTAGAACCTTAGAGAATAGACTTAATGTAAGGTCGGCCTTCAAAACGTACAACTACATCACGAATCATTAGTCAGGAAACGGGCATGTTTGCAGCACACTCAGGATTCGCTGGTATGATGCGACGTTGTCAGCACGGCGACTTTTACTTCGCCTTACCATGACAGTTCACTATAGATAGAGAGACGGTGAATTTAGGGCGAGAGATGGCAAATATAAGTATAGGATAGGCTCAATGGCATATTTTCATACAAGTCCCTATTTTGCGTGCATTCTTCAGATGGAGGTATACGTGTCTGGACGCTCCGAGAAGATTTGCATTCAATATCGGCTTACAGACTCTGCAACTGGTGTTTAGGCAAAAATATGGTACATAGCTCGCACAAGTCTTGTTAGGATCGACAGTAATTTGAATGCAGATTGGTACTTTCTGACAAAAAAAAAGACGGGAGAAAAATGATATAAATATCATTTTTATCCCGTATTTTTTTACATTAATTCTGACTTGTTTCAAAACCATAAAAAAATCAATAACAAATCATCCTTACATGAATTATAAAACTCTTGATTTATAATACATATAATGATTATAAATCGTCCACTTTGGCATGTTAAATATTAAGCTGAATATTCCAAATACGCAAAAAAACTGACTTAAAATCTCAAGTGGTACAAAATAAAAAAAAAGGCCTATGTGTAGTTTTATAATGGAGAACGCTCTTTCAGCTCTTAGTCAAATATATTACACTGCTTAAGTGTGTTATTGAAATCTGTTTTCCAAACTGTGGTAAGAAATCTTTATTTGGGAATATTTGCTGTTTATATATATATATATATATTTACCAAAAAGTTAGAATGTTACATATTTGTTAGAGCATTAAAAATCTGTAATAAATTCATTCTGTTCTTAAAATTTATTCTAATTATGATAATTGATTATTTTCTTATAAATTATTTCAGAATATTCTGAACTAAACATATTATTTTTCCGAAATCGTAATAATACATAACAGTCACTTGTGGCTTGAAATACATTGAAATGACATAAATTAGCAACAATTATAAGGTAAATTAATGTCCATTATTAATATTGTTCTGATAGTATATTACTAATTTAATATCAAACACTGACAGAAGAAATTATATACGTATAACAAATGTTAATTATTTGAAATATATGTGTGTGTTGTTTATGAAATATTATTTTCTTAAAATATGATGTGTGTGGTTTAAGAAAATAGTTTTCAAATATGTATTTAAATAACAAAAAAATTAGTTTTTAAAATTATGAAAACAAAAAACGATAGCTTACTACTATTCAAAAACAACACATTTTTTCATTAAATGGAAATTTTCAGAATTTTCTCGTGAAAAACTGATGCTAAAAACATTCTTCTCTTCTATTCAGTTGAAAATTACATATGTATGTGTCAAATATAAAATCGTATTCCTAATTAAAATTTACATATATTCAAAATTTCAAAATCTTAGACAATAATAAAAAAAAAATGTCATATTTATAATTTCCAACACATCGAACTACGAACTACTGAAAACTTCTAAAGGTTAAATGTGTAAAGATCCCGCATAATACGTCTTATATACTTAATCGAACGTGTTATCAGAGAAGTTTTTATTTTAAACTCTGGAGGTATTTCGAATAATTAAATAGTTGAAGTTTTAAATACTGAAACAATCATATCACACTATCACAGCAAATACAGCGTGATCTCGGAAATTAGACCCCATTCAAATTACTCGCACTAATACTGAATACCGAGGAAGACAGAGCATTTGACAGAGGTGGATAATTAGATTATTCAAGCATTTGATTAATTTGATGAAGGATTCAAATCCTTTTGATATAATTGTGGAACTGAAGATTTGATATCTCAGTAAATTAAGTTAGTTTATCGTTCTTGAAGATCTTTAAAAGAAAAATCTTTTACGTTAAAACATTCAAACATTTGAATATGGGATATAGTTGCACATAAATTTGTAAAATATATATAGAAGTATGTGTTGAGAAGTATTATAATTCAATGTGGCATCAAATACATAACGCCTTAATGATTGATTTATAATCCCACACATGATCAAAGCACATTCAAGAAAATAAAATTATGCATCATCATAAAAAAATTACGTTTCTTAGCTGTCTATATAACTAATTAATTAAAGCATATTTTGAAACAAAATTCATATATAATCTCCTAAAAGACAGTATCACACACACTCTTTTGGCTATTAGAATTTCTTTTTAAACCTAATAAGTTTAGATAAAATAGATGAAACTACATAATGACCCTTAAAATTGCAAAACCAAAAATGAGGAAGGACACATAAATTCACATAGTTTAAAGTTGTTCTTTGATGAAAATAGGTAGCATTTAATCCATTCGTGAGGGTGTGCAAAATGTACCAGTCCAAACCCCTTATCGATGGATCCGTTCAGTGCTTTTAGTGGGGTTGCAATCTTTAAAAACCAGAAACACAACACCAGACATTCCGCCTTTTGCATTTGGGGGGGCAGTGACACACCGCCCAGATGTTTCCTTGTTTATACGACGTCACGTAAAGGTTATGTAAAATCTAACTACGCAGGAGAGGGAAATGGAGTCTCATTTTCTGCTTTAAATGAAAGCAAAGAAGGGGGCTTGCCTGCCGTACGACAAGCATCAGCAGACAATGAGACGATGTCTGGAGTTGTCCAGGTAATACTAAAACATCCGGAAAAAGACGTCTGTGGATGACCATTATTGCCCTTTTTTGAAAGAAACATATAGAAGGGGGGAGACAATTATGTACCCAACGCTGAGACACAATACATGTGTTACAGAAGAGTTCTAGTTCTGCGGAGGTTTTTTCTTTTCAGGGGGAAAAAAATGCAAGTGGTGGATAGCATATCAATTTTATATAAGGTAATGCAAAAGTCGCTTTAGCTTGTATTCTTTAAACCCTTGGTAGGTGTTCGATTCATCTTACAGCATATTTTCCGATATTTTTAAAAAAAACTACTTTGGGGGTTTCTGAGAGATTAATCCACCCTTTTTGCCGATTTTGTTTTTAAATTCAATGGATTTATTTTCCCCATTTGGTCCGCAAAGTTTGACTGAAAACCAAGCATTTTAGCTGCCAGGTTTCTGGTTTTTAATTAAGAAAATTGGGCAGCCTAAAAGACTCACAAATCTTTTTTACCCCTTTGTACTGTATACCCACAATCTGAACATTTTTATTATTTACTTTCTTCCATGCTTGTGACAATTTTTATAAGAAACAATACAGTTAAGTAAATATGTTACGAACTTTTTTACAATAATGTTTACACTTATTGTAAAAGAAACCTAACAGGCAGAGTATTAACAACTTAAGCAAACTTCCTGTTTTACAACTAATGGCGTATTGAATGACTAACAATATTGCTTTTAAAAAGCTTGAATCAAAGTGTAAATCCCTATAAAAGTGAAATTAACTTGCATTTTAGTATTTAAACTGACAGGAAGGACAAACATAAATTCTTTGTGTACTCTTTTCAAACATTTACCTCCTTACTTCAAATTATTAATTTATTTATCGTTTTAGGGATGGAAATGATGATATATAGTTATAGATTGAAATACTTAAGCTGCAAAAAAGAAATCATGACTTGCTCACAATAACGAAATAATACAAGAAACGAATTGTAATGAATGAAATGCCCATAGTAACGAATCATAACGAATGGTGAAAACATTTAACATTTGAGTAATTATAGATTCTTTTATACGGTTTGGTATAATATTTTAAGATGGAAAAAATTTCTGAGAGAATAATTAAATTTAACATTTTTCTGCATCCATTGAAATATTACTAAATATAGGTTGGATCTTCAAAAATAGGTAATATTAGTTTTTCTGAAATCAAGTACCATTTTTCAGGACATATAATTTATTCGATTCATTCGATCACATTTATCTTCTTTTATTTCCAAAGCAATATGATTTATTTTTTATCAGCTTGAGTACAAAAATACAAACATATGCATCTAACAACTTAAATTAATATTTACTCAAAATCCGCGAGTCCTACTAATGTACAATATCTAATAAATAAATTCTAATATACCCTGTTTCAAAAACGCTTTTCATTTCATCTTGCAGTAAAGGATTAAAACCTGTATTTAATGGATTTATTCGTGATTTCTCGTTAAAAAAATTAGATCTTAAATTTTGAACAGATTTCTTAGCGATTCCTTATAAAAGAATTTTATAATGGCTTCCACCAAATGTTTTACCCAGTGGAAACTATTGTGTAATACACTGCTGCAAATTCTAAAAAAATATCCTAAGCTTTTTTTTTTCACTTGAACACGTAATTATGTGTTTTATATTACTTTTATCCTGTTTCTCCTTGCATTATAAAAGTGTGTAAGTTGAGCAATTCCGTCTCCTGCATTTTTGCCCTTGAGTGAAAGTTACATTTACAGTGCTAAATGTAACTTTCCTCAGGCTAAAATTAAATAAAGGATGATGTGATAAATATCAGGAAGCTTTAATTTTAGCTATACTTCATACATATAAAGTGTATGCAGGTTGTGCAAGTACAGATTTTTTAGAATTAAAATTAAAGAAAAAAGTATTTAAAATAGTTCTACAAAAAAATAATAATAAATAAACATAAACTTGCATTTAATCCTAACAGTCTTTTTTCAGATATTTACCTCCCTCGAAAACGCATAAACTTCAGATATATATATATATACACAATTATTTTCATGATGATGAAAATCTATTGCACACACGACACTCTTATATTCATTCAAAAACCAGCAATAAACTTTATCTTAAATGATTTTCTTTATACTTAGAAGGAGATTCACGTCTTTGAAAAGCTAAAGCGTAATTTTTTCTCTCAAGCACACTCCTTACGTTGATTTTAAAATAAATTGTTGTTATACATGAGCTATTTCAACCTCTGACTACTTTCACTCATATGATCGTTGAAATAAGCTTTACGGAATCTGTTTGGCATATGTCGAGATTTAATGAAATAAATGTTATATATATATATATATATATATATATATATATATATATTTGATTGATTCCTGTGTTGTGATTGAATTATATATATTTATATATATATATATATATACACATATGAAAGAAATTTGTATAATACATCAAAAACCAGAAATACTAGATAATGAACATAAGAAATAACGTAATAAAAATATAAAAGCAAAACATGAACATATATATATATATATATGTGTGTGTGTGTGTGTTTATTGTTGTTGTTACTTATGGCACCTGGTAGACAGTATCGAATCGGTCCACAAAATACACGGGTTAGGGGCTTTTTTCCCCGATCGTTAGTCCTGGTTTCCCTCATGTGACAGCGTTTTTGCTCGATTCTAGCCCAATTTTGAGAGAGAACACCCTGGAGGTGGTCAGGAACCTCCCACATCTCCTCCTCTCCCACCAACCTGACGAGAGGACTTGCGGCTCTACGGCTATTTAGAGTAGTACCCTTATGCCGCGAAAGCACTATATATTTACAAACATCCATGCCTTCTCCGGGTTTCAAACCTAAACCCTATGGCACCCCCCCGGGTCCCCAACCACTATAACGGATGGGGGTATGTAAATTTATATATATATATATATATATATATACATATATTGCCTACGATTATATTCATTCATATATACTATATTTGGTTCAAAAAGTATCAGACCTTAAACTTTCCCGCCAAATGTGGATATTCTAACACTCCGTCACTATGCAAATAAGGAGGTGAAAGCTTAATGCACATGCCGGAATTTTTTCTCTTTTCTCCCGTGTACCAATCGTTTCCAACAAGCGGTCGAATGAGGTGCTTTTATACAAGTTCGTAGGATTTTTATTTCTCTAAAGAAGAACTGGTGACTTGAGCAGAGGTACTGCATTCAAAATTTTGTCAAAGGCTTGATGATTTTCTCGAAGTAAAACAATTCTAAGTATAACAATATTCGTAATATTCAGCAAGTGTTTGGAAACGATGCTATTGGGGTCACGTAAATTATGGAAAGGATTATCCGATTTCAAAGTGACGGAACACTTTGGTAGAGAGTAACCAGCTTCCTGGGAAAGCACAAACCACTCGAAATGCATCTGTTGTTGAAGAGGGGAAATCTGAAAGTGAAAGATGGACATTTAATCATGCAAAAGAAAGCAGAATAAGTTGAGATCACGGTACATGTTTTCTCCAACGTGCAATTTTGTGTGTTCATACCGTAGCCGGCGTGTTATCAGTTCGAGCCGTGTAGGGAAGAAATGCACGTTAAAACTGAAGAGAGATCAAACGTTCTCCCGTTGGAGTGGTGTGGTAGTGAGGAGAGGGCTATCCAACTGAGGTGTCATCGTCGTCACTTGACCATGGGTCAAAATCAAGAGGTACGTAGCTAAAAGCCCTTGAGAAGCCGAACAGTGCGACGTTAATATTCACTCACTCATTCACTCTGTCATCTTGCGTGGAGTGGCTGCGAAATTGGTTCCAAAACCTATGTCAGTGGAAAAGAAAATCTCCTTACATTTGCGCAAGACCTACTGATCAACCCTGAACCTTGCATTTTGAGACTACCAGCTATTCCCGAAAAGGGAAATACCATTAAAAGGATCCCATTTTCAGAGTAGACATGAGGTAAAGCAGAACTATATGGCGAGTTTGAAAGCCATTCCCAAAAGCCTTTCCAGAAACGTTTTCGGCATAAGAAAGAATGCTGTGGAAATTACTGTGGAAAGGCACAAGGGTCTTGCGTTGAATTTTATTAAGGGGACATGGTACGATTTACACAAAAATTTTTAATTTAAGAATTTTCAAAACATTTTTTGTTGCCTCCTATGTGTGTGTACTATGTAAAACAGATTTTGTGCCCAAAATTTCATAAACAGCTAGCCATTTAATTTTTTAAGGAAAAAACTTAAAATTTGTGAAGTGAATTTAAAATGCTACTCCTCCTACAAAAGTTGACTTACATTTATGAAATTTGACTTACGTGTACATCAAAATATGTATAATAAAAGTTGGTATGGGTTTTGGGATAACATGATTGGTATTCGTACAATACTTCTTTTTATGAATGTTTATTGAAAATTCCTTAAAAAATGTATAAATTCTGAATTCAAATATTTTTTAAAAAGTAAGTATTTCTTTGATTGGAAAATGCATACCATCTTTTGCTACATGTATTATTAGCAATTGGTAAAAAAAAATTCAAAACATTAGGCACAATAGAAAAAATGCCTTAGCATTTTAAATGAAGACAAACTAGTTATTTTATCTTTCCGAGATAAGTAAGTTTAAAGCTTTGATTTGCCCTAGGGATGTAAATAAAAACGAACATAAAAGCTATCATAACTCTACGTTTTTTAAGTTTAGAGATTTTAAATTTTGTGAGGTTATAGAACAGTATATAAAGAATAATTTAGGCTATAAAAATTATATTTGATTTTTTGACCGATTTTTGTCATTTGAATCGTACTGTGTCCCCATAAGGTCATAATCACGTCAAGACGTCAAGTAAATTAGATATTTTTTCTGGCAAAAGGTCGGATACTTTTTGAACAGACCTTATATGTATATATATATATATATATATATAGAGAGAGAGAGAGAGAGAGAGAGAGAGATACAGAGAGAGAAAGCAATAAATAATTAATCCATGTTAAGATTGTTTTAAAAAACGATGAATATATAAACTGCTGAGTTTGTAAAAAATTGAACACCATGAAGGAATCAACAGAATTAAATGAAATTTAATGCACAAACGACGTATTAATACAAATAAATGAGAAATTATCAAAGTAAAAAAACTATATTAAGTGTCTAAAATCAGCATTTGTAGCCACCACACGCTGCAATATGATTTGCTATACGACGTGGTGTGGAGTCAAAGAGATTTTGAACTTCTGTATGTGGCAGAGAATTATATATTGCTTGTATGAGGAGCAAAAATTCGTCTTTTGAAGATGCAGGACGTGGATTAAGAGCGAGATGCCGAGCAACCAAATTCAACACGTGCTCAATAGGAGAGATATCCAACAAATAAGCAGGCTGAGAAAGGAAAAGCATGTGTTGGGGTGAACAGATGTCTCGAACAGTCTTTGCAATGCGTGGGCATGCATTATCCTACTGAAATATAGCTCCAAGGATGCCTTGAAGGAAGGAAATGACTTCGGGCTGTACAACTACACGGACGTACCTGTTGAGATTACCCTCAATTCATAGCAAATTAGATCGTCCATAATACGAAATCACACCTCAAACCATAACTCCGGGTGTTAGGCGACTATGTTATTCGATGACTCACTTTGGAAGGCACCGTTCGCCGGCATAGCGTCTAACATGTATGCGGCCATCATGGTCTCCCAAATTGAAACGTGATTCATCTGAAAAGGCAACTTGGAGACAATCAGCCTGCCAGGCTCTTTACTCATGAGCAAAATACACACGCAGCCGTCGATGTTTTACTCTGAGGGGGATCCTGTATAAAGGCACCCTTGCAAGCAATCTACAGGGCAGTAGACGTCAACGAATTGACGGACAACATTAGTACACCTGTAGCAGTAGACCAACATGCTGTCAACTGCCTGGAGGAAGTTGTACGGTCATTTACCACCATGCAGAACAGGTGTCGATCATCGCGCCTTGATGTCACTTGCAGTCGTCCACAACCAGTTTTTCGAATTTCTCGGTGTTCCTCGGTGCACTGCTTCCAGACTCATATCACTGTGGAACTTTTCTCCAGCACGCGAGCTCCTATTGCGCTAAAGGAAAATCCTCCTTCTCGTAGGCCGATGATCTTCCCCAACTCAACTCAAATAAGTTGTTGGTATTTCTCCTTATTTCGTACTGGAGGCATACCTAGATCTCATTATCAGTTCAGAGGGCGCTGTGAACACGACACATGCTTGGTGGCTCTGTAACTTTACTATTTTGCGAAATATCTTATAATTGCTATTTGCTGCAAATCTCATTTAATGCTGATGATTCCTTTATGGTGTTGCACTTTTTACAAACAGCAGAGTATATTATTTTACTCCCAAAAAAATTTTTGTAGTTAAATAATTTTAGAAAGTAATGTGTTTATTATGCTCATATAATTACTTATATTTCATCAAGAAAGGTTATTTTTCATAACACTTAAATTCACCTCCAAATAATACTTTTCTGAATAATGTCATGGTTATAACTCAAATTACATTTTAATTTAGAAAGAAAAAAAGTATTTTGATGATAATGTTGAGAATTACTTAGAGAATATCAAATGACATAAGAAATTCTTATACTTTGCTCTTTATTAATTTAAAATCAAGATACTAGTTTAGCAGCAGTTTTTCGTAACTCATAATTTATCACATAATATTCGTAATTGCTGTATATTAATATTTTATATCAATCCGTTTAATTTCCAATCTTCTATTTTGAAGTTTTAAAAATTTCATTTTATTAAATGAACCTTCAGTTAGTTTTGATATTATCCAATTATTTTCCTATTATATACTAGTTTATTAATAATACACTGAACAATTTCTCTCATTTACACTCATACATTTTACTTAGTGTAAATTCTGTAATACTTATTGTATGTAGTTTTAAGCCAATGACTAAGAATTACCACTAAAGAGCTCCTTGAATCCTATGCTTTCAATCTGAATTTCAGGTCAATTGCCTCATTAGGGTAGTTTAATTGAAAGAGAAAGGCTCCCAATGGGGACCAATTTAAGATGCCCAAAGCTAGTTAGAGAATTCGAAGGAATAAATAATATAAACAAGTGTTGAGTGAATATAATTCGAATTCTTAATGCTGTTGAGATAAATTTTACTAATCAAATTAATTGAAATATTCATACTTAAGTTATGAAACTGATTCCTGCATTATTGTCAAAATGCGGATAGCAAATGTGCCAATACATTGACTGTAAATATATTGCCATAAATGATTCTATCAATCTTCAGACACTTTTATGCATAATAATATTTGAATATCAAGCGTAATGAAGTATAGATTCAAAAGAAAAATCATAATCTAAAATTATTTCTTTATAAAATGATATAAGCTTTCAAACATGCTCAGTTTCTGACGCATAATGTATTTACTCTACCTTCAGTCATAAGGAGCACAAATTTGAATAATTTTATAGTATTGTTGAATAGAAATGTTTTTGTTTTAATTACAAAACCCTGGACTCATGCATTAGAATCAAAACCTTATCAAAGATAAATTTTTCATAGTCTATTTACTTGTTTATTTTAATATAACTGCTTCACATCAGGAATAAGTTATAAATATAAAAATGATTTAAAACAAATCTTATTGAACTCTGTAGTTCCTAATTTTGTTTTAAAAATAATATAAAACAATATTTTTTAGGAATTTTTGAAAAATATTTTCCATTTCTGAAGTCCTTTCCAACAAAGTTTGTGAATAAGATGTGTTTATATCCCCTTCCCCCAAGATGGACATCAATTTTTTTTAAAAAAATACGATTATTAATTGTTATTTGATAAAATTTATTTAATTTTCAAAATTAAACAAATTATTCATTTATTTAACTTTCAAAGATATACAAATTATTCATTTACTTAACTTTCAAAATTATACAAATTATTCATTTGTTTAACTTTCAAAATTATACAAATTATTCATTTATTTAACTTTCAAAATTATACAAATTATTCATTTGTTTAACTTTCGAAATTATACAAATTATTCGTTTATTTAACTTTCGAAATTATACAAATTATTCATTTATTTAACTTTCGAAATTATACAAATTATTCATTTGTTTAACTTTCAAAATTATACAAATTTTTCATTTATTTAACTTTTAAAATTATAAAAATTATTCATTTATTTAACTTTCAAAATTATACAAATTATTCATTTATTTAACTTTCAAAATTATACAAATTATTCATTTATTTAACTTTCAAAATTTTACAAATTATTCATTTATTTAACTTTCAAAATTATTTATATTCTTCAACGATTTAATCATCAAAATTAAATGAATTATTTTTCTATTTAATTTTTTTTAGGTTTTGATTTGGCTAGCTTCATTAACACTCTCGCTGCGGAGTTATTATATCAAAGTAAGTAAAAAAAAAGCATTTATTATTACGTAATTCAAATTTATGTATTAAATCTACATTATAGAGTATTACATTATACAATATTTTATCAAAAATAATTAATCTTGTTCAACTTGGAGAAGAGTGGAGACAATAGACTTATGATAACTAAAATATGACACATACACTTGTGATTTCAAAGTATTTAAAAACCGTTTAAAAACGGCGTCAACAATAGTACCACTGTTAGCAGTCAAAGCATTTTAATTTGTATTCATTTCGAGCTTGAGTTCATCATTCATAAAAGCTATGAGCGGCTCAGATTTTAGCAAACTGAAGTTAAAGTTAAATCACCACTCAAAATCAGGGGAAGCGAGTGATAATTTTTTTAAAGAGCAGAACCACATTCATTATATGGTAAAAGTACAAAATGCAGGAAATCTTTAATTTTTTTTAACCGTTTGATTCAAAGAAATGTATGCAACCACCAAAATCTCTGTCCATTTTCAAATAAGCATTCTGCCGCACTTATGTTCCCCAATATCAAGACTAACGGATTTAGAGTCAAGCGCTCGAGTGCTTGCTGGCTACTAGAGTTGGACCCCCATGAAAGGGTAGAGAAACGACACAGCCAAGCAGTCTCATTGGTCAAATCAAGTAACACGCGCTTACGTCACATCCTGTTACACACATCCGTCCCTTTTCACGAAATCACTCCCAACAAATATCCAGCAACCAAGAGGAAAGATGTTACACATCAAAAAGAATTTGTCACTTCTTTGACGGAATAGGTCCAGTAGCCATCATAACGCGTTTTAAGAAATTAAAATTTCCAGTAAAATCGAGGATTATTTAACTGTTTAAAATAAAAAGGGAACTGAGGTATAGTAGTAGTTGTTGCAATTTAAATGGACTTGGGCTAAATGTTCTTTTGGCTTGGTTTCAATGTATTTGTATGTCCAGGTGCCATGTTGATCATTTTAAAGTTGTTTATCTATTTTCTAAAATTATTTCCATATCCTTCGAATTTATAATATGTATGATTTTCTCTTGATAGATTAATTCAAAAAGATTAATTTTAATTTTACAATTATTAATAACCTATTTCCGTGTTTTGTAACAAAACCAATGCAATTCATTATTTAAGTACCATTTCCTTACCTAAAAATGCATTGTGTTCTATGCCGGTAATTTTTGCCAGTATAATCATTCCGAATGAGAAATAATTAGCATTTTTCTTAATGATGTACAGCATCGAACATTAAAACATTTATTACGATAACAGAAAAATTATTTTTAAGAGTTTAGCTAAAGAAGCAGAAGAAATATTTTTCATTATACATTAGAATAATCTTGGTTTTTCTCTTGTTATAAACTTCCAAATTCATCGTCCATTGTTAAAAAAAGGAAATCAGACTGGCTAAACTTTAAAGTGTTATGAATGATCGATATCATGGAAGCAATTTTAATGTCATGTAAATTCAAATAAAATATAGATAATTTTGAAACATTAAGGTAATAAGTTGTCACATAATATTTTGTACTGAAAAAAAAAGCGACATAAGCAAACTTCAAAATGCATAAATGTGTTTCGAATAACCAATCCAAAGCTAAAACTTTCCATCTTAAAGAATTGTTTCTTTTCCTTTTTTTCCTCTAAGAATATGTAACGAACGTATTTGCAGTTCATGAAAATGAGTCTTTTTTATACATTAATTCATCTTTTATGTGTTCGTTCCCTCAAGATCGCATCTGTGAGAGTCTGGTTACGCACAAATCTATTTTTATTGAAGATCCTTTTTTTATTTTGCATATTTCTAAGTATATATCACTTTTAGTTAAAATTTATAAAATTAATGTAAACAATAGATATTTAAATTACTTTTCTGTCGGAGAGAAAAACCATTGTATATTAGATGCAAATAAAGAGTTTTCGACCTTAATTTATAAGACAATATTTTAAATCATATAATTTGTTATAATAATAATTTTATATGAACTACAAAATAACAAGTTTGCAAGTAGAAAAATAAAATTTTTTAATTCCCGAAGTAAAATCATGAAGTATTTTAAAACTACATATAAGCCGATTGTCTTAGTTTTGAGGGTAGAATATTTTAAAGGATATTTCCAAAAAGGAAATAAAATTATAAGGTCAACCAATGATCATGTTCGAATTATTTCAAAATCAAAACTAAAATGATACATGATAGCAATCCAAAAGCTGAGTTGATTGTTAAGAAATACATATTTTTATATTTTTCGGACAGCGTTTACTTTGACATTAAGATAAGTCTTTTAAATTTTATGAGGAGATTCATTTCTTCTTGCTCATAATATATTCAAATAAACAATAGTTTATCATGAATAATTTATCTCGAGAAAATGGCAGTGAATGGTACAGAGGACTTGGTTGATTTAATTCTATTAAAAGGAACATTTTTTGTTTATATTTAATGAAGAAAAACATAATTATGATTTGAAAAGAGTAGTTTTTAGTATTTACATATTGTTGTTGCTTTTCTTCAATTCTGACGGTGAGGATTAAATAAATTGGAGAAATAAAATTACATGCTTAATTTTTGCATCTAAATTCATAATTTAGTTAGTTAATACTAAAGTGAATGAATACATAAGAGTTGCAAACATTATTTTAATTTCTTTTTTAAAAGACATCACAAGAAAAACAGTTTTTTTTTTTATTAACAGCCGGATCTAAAGTAACGAAAAAACAAATTTTCCAAAGCTTTTCAAGTCTTCATGATTAAATAATCACTCAAAGAGATCACTAATGAAATTCAACTAGAGATAAAGAGAAATTTGTAATTTTACTTTCTTTAGAAGAAAACAAAAAAATTCCTTTAGAAATATGTTGAAAAAGGCTTGCTAGAAACTGATATATAAATATATTTGTTCGCCATTGTGCACCTCGATATTATATTAATGTATATAAATATATTATTTTGGTATCTTTATTGATTTTTTAAATAAATCCCAATGAATATTCAATTAACAACATTGAAATTCTGAATGCATAATTCACATTTAAATAAAAGCAGAATGTTGGCTCTTTTATTGATTTTGTTTTGTTATATAAGCTTTAGTTAATTATTGTAAGGAAAAAGTGTTATAGCTTTTTGTGATTCAAATATAATTGTAAAGACAAATGTTTTTTAAAATGTCCAATATATTTTTATAATAATAAAATGTTTGTTATAAACCAGTATATGGTTATAAATCTATAAACCATTACTTACGCACTCAGCGCCTATATATCAATCTATGCCTCGACGTTACGGACGCGCAGCACACACACAAGTAGAGATTGCAATATCGGACCAAAAGTTCAATACCGGTATTAAGTATTTTTTAGATCTTAATACCGGTAGTAAGAGTTTTAGGGGGGGGGGGAAGAAAATACAGATGATTTAGATGCTGTTTTGTTTTATTTGCCAGTTTTATTAGAATGTGTTAATATCACAAAAAATTAATTTGTAATTTTTAAATTATAACAGTATATAATAAATCATATAAAAAGAAACGAAACATCTTATTTATTTAAATGAGAAAAAAAAGTGTAAATACCACTATTCAGTCTGTGGTACTATTACAAATTTTTGAAATGTGATCTTAAAAAACATAATGCATTAATTGCACTGTCATTAAGTCTGGAATGTAATTATGTGCAAAAATTAGAAGCTATCGAAAACGCTCTTTCGGCATCTAAGCTAATTGGTGGTATTGTTAGCAATACTCGATATACCTTTCCAAGTATTTACCTCTAAATCTCTCATCTTCAAATAAATCCACTTCTCGTCGGATGTTTTTGGATATAGCTGATTTCTGTATTGTAATTTGGTTTGTTGAATTTTTTTTAGTTATAGCCAATTTTAATTTATGTTCAAGAGACAATTCCTTTTCATTATGGACATAAGGGTCACAAATCTTCGATAACTGTACCGAATTCTTCTGAACGCAGATAAGGTTTGTGGGTAAAACATTTTAAGAAAATTTACTATAAACTTGATCAAATTTGAATCAGTTAGTTTCTTTTCTTCTTTTTTCTTTTCATTTATAAAATCATGATATGTAAATACAAGTATGCTATGCAAATGCAATGTAAATAACAAACTCAGAAATTTAAAAAACATCGAAACTACGAAAAATGCGCACTTACTTCACAACTACAACCTTGTTTTCTCAAATACAAATATCAGACTACGAAGCCAGCCCGTATGTAATATCACTCTGAGTTGTAGCAGAATAGTTTTGGCCTGCCTCTTTCGATGATTCACATATTTTATCACTTCTCTTGACTCTTTCTGTATGTTCTAACTTTATATTCACAGTCTAATTTATTTCGTCCGTTAGGGAGACATAAAAACAAAAACGTGTACTATTTTACTAGGTTAGCGATCCCGCATAAAATTGGAAACAATTTTAAAAAAATTTCTCTAGTAAATAACAAAAAACCGGTATTTAATTGGCCGGTATTACAATGAAAAAAGGCTCCAAATACCATTGAACCCGGGTATCCCGGGGGTAAAATCCCTAGATGCAAGCGTGCATCTCGATTTTGCTCTGTTTCAAATGTTACAAATGCATGTATCGCATTCTAAAGTAGTTGTTTCTTTTGCTAATAGATGATAGCCTTAGACTGATTGAGAGAGAAATTCGAATACAATATTAAACGAAAATTAGTCCTTCGTTTTTAGTTTTGAAAATTGCGTTAGTTTCAGGCTTTCGAAAGCTGAAGAGTGAGATATCAAGTAACAACATCAATCTGTATTATACAAATATGCATACATATATGACAGGTCTGGAAAGTTTAGGTTCAAAATTAAGTAAATGAATAAAAATGGAGCGAACTCTTTACTATCGCGTAGGAATTTGAGGGTAAATAAGCCTATTAAATGTAGAAGAAGCACTGACGAAATAGAGAGCATAAGCGAAAAGACTAGCTGGTGATTCTTTGCTGCGATGTTGTCTTTGGTTCCACCCGGTTGCGTGCCAAATGGCCACCATGCTGAATTAACTATGATCGAAGCTTAATAAGGAAATATTATATTAACGATGATGTCTCGCTCTATTCACCAGGCCTGACCTTGCTCCATGACCTGGAGCCTGATATATATATATATATATATACAGTCTTAAAAATACTCAACAATCTTTTCTACTCCATGTATAATTATGGGTTTCATGTACTTCATTTCTATTTACTGAAATTCTAAAATTTCAGGAACCATTTCATTCTTTTATGATAAAACGTAATTTGAAAATTGAAACTGAATTGCTCTCCATGGATTTTACTTCAGTTGTAAATAATAAATAAATTATCTTTTTAAACTCTTGCTCGTATATGTACTAATTTCAGACTCTTTTACCCTTTTAAAGAAAAAAAATATAAATCAGAAATGAAAGTTAGTTTAACTCCTGATTATTTCAAACATCATCGCAGGTACATATCATTTACCTGTTCGAATGCGATACGTCATGATATTTCTTTATTTCCAGTGGTGAATTACAAGACAACTGCAAACAAAATTAGAAACAGAGAATATTGACAATAACAAGACACACACACAAATAAGTCCCCAGTATAGTCCATAAATTACATATTTTGTGACTAGCCTCACAATATCTTGTGCTCCACATGGATCCAGAGCTGAGTGCACTGCAGCGGGCCAAATGAATGACGTCCATTCCTTAAATGGAGCCGCACAAATTACAAAGGGTCTCTGGGCAATTCTTGTCATGTTTAAATGCTTGAATAGGCTGTCGATGCCAGTGACAATTCAAAAATCAGCCAAAGATCTATCTTGTGGGCATTTTGGAATACCAAGAAATTTGCAAAAATACGTCATGATATAAACAGTAAAATTGAAAAATAGGCATTCAACGGTTAGAAAATAAGAAATACCTTTCACTCAATTTTCATCTTTGCCATGGAACACTTACCCTAAAACAGGGGCTCTGAAACTTTAGAGGTAGCGAACCCCTTTTTATTCAAACATTTTGTGCGATCCCAAGAACATTGTGCAGAGTTTACATGCGCTTGGTTTCTTCTATATGTATTTTATTTGTAGTATATTAACTGGTTTATAGTAATAAAATCCTCAACAAGTGTTTGCTTTGAATAGAGCAATACAGAATTTTAATTAAGTAACGATATAAAAGAAACACTATATAATGTAATTTCACTCTAAATTACACATTACATAGATCTGTTGATTAGATGTAGTGCTTTTGAGTTCACTTCTGAGATAGCTACATTTTATTAACAACGGGATTTGCTACACTTAAGAATCAATGGGAAGAATGTGCTTGATTATTTTTAATTATGTTATTAATTTTGTGGAATATTAGTCGACACCAGCGGACGAAGTACTTCTTCAATATTGTTTGGATTTGATCGATGCTTTTATATTATGGCTGCTAAAGATGAAAATATCGTCCCACTTAAATAAGTTACAGAAGAAGTAAAAGATGTTGTATTGCAGTTTCAAAAATTGTTGGAAATTATATTATTATTGCCATTATTATTAATGGAGAACCAGTTATTTTATGCAAAACTAAATATATCAGAAATCCTAAAAATTTTGTTGACCCCAGCTGCAGATCACTAGATTCCTAGTTTGAGAAACACCGCCTTACATTAATATAAACCACTTATCAAATTCTTTTTTCCTGATCAAAATTTTCAATTAACATTTCAATTCGTTTGTCCATGAGAAAACTAATAAATTTGATTGCAACAGTATCGAAAAACAAGTTATAAATATTTTTATTTTTAAGCAAAAAAAGGAGCGGATATAAGAATAAGGGGTGGAAATCATTTGTGCAGGAAAGGGGGAATAGGTGATTATCATTCACATTCTGAGCAGTAAAGGAAAATCTTCAAGCAACAAATTGAGATGAAATACTCTTTAGGGTTCTTGCAAAGAATAGCTGTAACTTCTGCAAATTGGATCTTAAAAATTTCATTTCAATAACTTGTTTCGTGCCAAAAGATAAGAAAATTATTTTGTGGGCTACAGATCACCGAAATTGGACATTCGTTAAATGAAAGAAAGCAGAGGCAAGCACCAAGATTTCTTCTCAATGATGTTGATACATGATCTGTAAGTCACCTAAGAATATAGTTCCTATACAGTTCCGATAGATACTCAGATATAGTTCCGATAGGTTGCATGGAAACAGTTTAAGGTATCCGACTACGTTCGGAACCGGGATTTTAAAAAAGCGCATAAATGGATAATTTTCGTGCTATTTAATGTCACTTAGATTAGAATGCATGTATACAATTATTTTATAAAGGGAATTTTGGGCAAAAATTATTTAAATACAATATTTCGGCAAAAAAAAACTTAGAATAACCTTTTTTCAAAGTCTTCTTTTTGTAAAATGCTTTTATTTTAATAATATTTGTGTATATAGCTCAGATCTCTGTCAGAGGCTCAACTATGAGTTTTGAAAATTCACATTTTCAGGTTACAACCCATTGAAATAATTATTGACGTTTTTTTGATAAAATTTACCCCCTTTTTTACAAAAAAACGGAAAACCCCAGTTCTGTTATATATTTCAAAATTCTAGTTGAGCCTCTGAAGAGGTCTGAGTTTATAAAAGGAAAATATTTTACAATAGAACATTTTTAAAAAAAGGAGAAATTTTGAAAATGGGTATTGATGTTCATTTTTATCAAAATATTGTACTTAAATTTTTTTATTTCATACTATTTTTAAAACAATTTTAAAACATTTTCTAATCTAAGTGAACTAAATACCCTAAATAGATCCATTTATACGCTTTAAAATCATTTCCCGAACGAAGTCGGATACCTTAAGATATTGTTTCCCAAATTTTCCATATTTGCCCCCCAAATTTTGAGTCAAAATTTTTCATCGCGCCCCTTTTACAACAAAAATTTATTGAATGTAATTAATTTTGAGCTGCTAATTTAATTTAATATTATAAACTGCAAAATTTGAATATATGTTTTACTTTTTGTATATAAAGACATGGAAGTCGTAGTATTTACTAAACCTGTTTTAATTTTTAGTATTATAAATCAATTATTTTTTTTCCACTGATAATTTATAAGTATCTTATACTGTAGAATATGTTTTTTATTTTTTATCATGTAAAATATATTTTGTTTTTTTCCCCGTAAATTAATAATATTTTTAATCTTTTATTTTAGACTTTTGATATGTAGTCCCCCCCCCCCAATTTCCTTTATTTCCATTTCAAAAACAGAACAATTTGTTTATTTTATTAAAAATTTTGTTTAAAGTTTTTCGTTTTTAAAAAGTTGAAAAATTTTTTAACCCCAAATCTAGAAATGGGACCTGGAATTATTCGCCTAATCTAGAAATGGTATATGCAATTGGTCACCCAATTTGGAAACGATATAATGAATTAGCCACCAAATCTCAAAATTAGTATTGTTGAGGATCCTGATTAGGACAATGAAACAAATTTATGAAATTATTGTATTGTCATCAGTCTTTGACAAGTGTGCAAAATTTCGAATGCATCCGACCTTTTAAAGTGGGTAAAAATCGAGTTCAAATATTCTGCTACATACAAGTGAAACTTATAAAAGCGTGTTAAAAAAGACTCGTACAAGGGAAAAAGACTTTCTCAAACTGTGAGGCTCGCCCCCTTGGGAAGGGGCATGATAACCCTACGAAGCGGGAGAGGCGGTGAGCATATCGAAGAGTCCAAGTTAAAAGATTTAAAATAATTATCAGTTTACTGAAAGGAAACAGAACAAAATACATTCTGACATAATAAAAAATAGAGTTTGTATTTGCACTGATATAAGATACTTACAAATGTCCATTTCCAGATTTGGCGACTAATTCCAGGTCCCATTTCTAGATTTGGCGATTAAAAGATTAAGTTACAACCCTATAAAAAGCAAAAACGCTTGCATCAGCAATTTGTTACCATAATATAAACAATATTGTCTAGTTTGTCTTAAATGAAAATAAAAAAGGGGGTGGGGTGGGGGAGCGAGCATATTGAAAAGTCTAAAATAAAAGATTAGAAGTATTATTAAATTACCGAAAGGAAGCAAAACAAAATACATTCTGACATGATAAAAAATAAAACACATATTCATACTAATATAAGATACTTATAACCTCAGTGCAACAAAAAGTATTTAATAATTGATCTATCAATACTAAATTAAAAGCAAGTTTAGTAATTTCCATAGGCTTGTCATATACAAAGTATAATACATATACTGATAATATGTGCAGTTTATAAATTAAACGATTTTATCTTTAGCATCGAAAAATTTACATGCAGTACATTGTTGTTGTATGAGGGGGGCGCGAGAAAAATTATAATTCAAAAGGGGGTCACAAATATAGAAAGTTTGAGAAAAACTGTTCTAATCATTAAACTCATAATTAAAGACTGATTTTTAAATACTCTTGATGGATCTACGGAATAAAACATCATTCATTGCTTCATTTTTCAGAGGTCTCACCGGATTAAATAATTCCTCATAAATTCTTCGATTCAAAAAGTCTCCTTTTTTGTATAATAATGATGCAAGTTTGAGAGAATATTTAATGAAAAATATCATTGACTTAACACCTTCTTTCGCTTGAAATATTTCAAACTTAGCTGTTTCAGATTTCCTTCATTTGGCTGATCTTTCATTTTGCAAACCAAGCCGTATCGACGCACTGATAGGATGCCAATGTGTGTGGGTTTTTCCAGTTAAGTACTTGTAACAAAACTCCTCCTTCATACATTATTTTCTAAATTTCCGTTTTATTTATGAATTTGCTTCCTTATGTATCTGCGTTTTATAAATGCACTTTATGCAATTATCACATATTTTCATTTACAAATATTTTCTTTTTCAAATAGGAAATCTCAATTAAAAAAAAAAAAAATGATAAAGGACTTTGAATTAATTTGCGTATGAAGATACTAACCCAGTGCTTCTCAAACTTTCAATGTTTGCGACCCAATTTTCAATCCTAATTTTCATCACCCCCTCCACCCCCTTCTACAAGAACAATGTATTGAATGCAATAAAAGTGTGATTTAATGCTAAATACAGATTTAATTATAAACCATAAATTATCAAGATAAGTACTAAATTTTGTATATGACAAGCTCACGGAAGACACTACTAATTATTAAACACGTTTTTAATACATTGATAAATTAACTATCAAAAACATTGTTCCGTACTGATACATTTATAAGGATATTTAATAAGTGTAAATGAGCTTTTTATTTTTTTATTAGGTCAGAATGTATTTTTTTATTCGCTACCTTCTTATAAATTAATACTTATTTCACATATTTTGTTTTTACTTTTTAGTACGCTCGGCCCCCACACAGTTATAGCCTGCCCCCTTAGGGGGGAGCTCCCCACAGTTGGGGAAACAATGGCTTAAGTGGTGTTGAAAAGCTAAAATCCTATTCCTTTGAGAATTTGAGATTTTAACATTTTCAAATTGTATAGATTTTAACCTTACTAAAAATACTTTACTTAACCTTTAGGGTAATTAGAAGCCCTTAAAACCTACTTTTTAAATAATCGTTGAAACTGGGCCACGGCTCATTTTAATGGCGAAAAGTGTGAACAAAGTACTTCGTTTTTGCTTAAAAGTTGAACGTCTGATATGAACCTAAAACATTTATCTTTTATTGCTAAATTGAGCCTTTTACTTTTTTTATTTCCTAGCTGCTTGGAATCCTTACTGTATACATTAAAATCAATTTATCTCAAAATGTGTAAATTTTGATGTTCCTTGTACCTTTTCTTAGAAACTACTGTTCACCAGGTATGTAATTTTTTTATGATATATTTATAATAATGGCTAATATATATACGGAAATGACCTTTTGTAAGAAACTCAAAAATGCATTTTTACAAATTTTTATGTGAAAAATGGGTCATATTTCGCAATGTTTGATAAAATATTTCATAAATTATTAGAAAAATTCAAAATTAGCTAAAAGTTTATTTCAGTATAATGAGAAAGGTGTACTTTAATTTTATAAAACACACACATTTCCAGCATGTACATATAACAGATTTTGAGAAAAAGGTACATCGAAAACAGCCAATCTAACATTGTCAGTATAGAGAGAGAGAGAGAGGTTTCAAACACCCCTTAAGGAAGTTGTGACGAAATCAATGTCTGGGAGATATTTTCATGCTATATGTTTGGTTCTATAGTTTGTTGGAAACATCTATTAATGCTAGCGCATCCTTCCACGTCATTGATTAACCACACACATAACTTATGCCCATAATACTTTTTGAAGAACAACTATCTTTAAAATAGGGTAACAGAACTTGCCATCGAACAAAATTAACCGATTGGCTTGAGGTATATAATTTAAAATTTAAATTGTCTACAAAATCTTTTCAGACACTAAAATGCAATTAATCTTTTGTTGAAATGTTCGTACATCATGTTCTAATTTGAAAAAATTAAGAACTTCTATTTCTTTAGTGTGAGGATGACATCATTTTCAGAAATTGTACATTCCTGCCTTCTACAAGTATCTGAAATCTATCACCTACAATGTAAGAATAATCTGCCATCAAAGAAAGAGGAGTTATTAATACAATATTAGTAATGAATAGCAAAATGTTTCAAAATTTTAACCACTTTGTGAATTTATAAAAATTCTAAATAAGAGTATTTCTTCTTAGCTTATACGATTACATCAATAATATAATGGTAATTTATAATGTTTGTTAACTAAATGTGTGTGTGTGTGTGTGTGTATAAATATCTTTTTAATGTATCCAAAGTAATTTTGTTCACTTGCCACTGCCAATTTACTCCTTAAAATAAACTTCATTTACAGTATTTCGAAAGAATCTTTATAGAAATTTTGCTATAGAATTTCCAGAATAAAAATAATTCCATTTTGTTCATAACATTTTTTTCATGGAATAAACATTACTTGGAAAGCAGAAACATTATCATATAAAACAACATAACACGTCAAAATTTAAAGTTAAAAATTTTGTTTCCATAATAAATTAAACGAAAAAACTTTTCTCTTAAATCATTTTCGCATAATATATTCTACACTACAAAACATTTTCCAGGTTTTAAAAAGTTATACCATATAATTAGTATTTTAAACTTAAAGAAAGACGGTTACATTGTAAAAAATAATAAATTCAGATCTACTCAAATACACTTATGAATTATTCATTAGTTAATCTAAGTGAAATTAGTCAGTTGCATTTTATAAATACATTTGCGTGTGTGCAAGAAAATAATGAATAAACACATTTTTTCGGAGACTACTGAACCGCTTTTTAATGAAAATTGACAACACCGCAAAGAAAAAAATACTTTTCTTAACTACCCAACTAATTCAATCTATTATTTTATTTTATGTAAACTTTAAAAAATACTGATAGTAGGAATAAACAATATTCTGCAGGTTTTAGCTTTGTTTGTGTTTCTATAGGCTTACGAATGTTTCAAGAATGTTGCAGACTCTTTTACAAACAATAATTATAAGACTATGTCTGGATGATGAAATATGATAGAGTGGAGAGTGGAAATATGATAGAGCTCCATATAGAGCTAGACCAAGTCAAGATGACAGCAATTCGGCTTCAATTGCAAGGGAAAATAGAGATGGCAGCTACTTAACACGTAATTGAACCATCGGCTGCTTCTAGCATCTTAGTATATGCATGTATACTTTAAGGAATGCTTATACACATGTAAGATTTTCAACCAGGAGGCAAATGGCCTATGTCAGTGCTTCTCAAACTTTCAACATTAGCGACCCAATATTCAATAAGAATCTCCGTCGTTGCGCTCCCCTTCCACACAATAACAAAGTTTTGAATTCAATAATACTACACTTTGACGCTAAAGCTACAGTACGATTTTAACCTGTTAGGTGTCATTGGCGTATATATATGTCTCACACAGTTAAAACGTTAATTATCCCAGACATATATATGCGTCTTTCTGAAGTACGACCTTCTCTGTACACTGCTATCCATAAAATTATTTCCGAATGCTTTGGAATGCAATAAAATAAAGTTGACAGTGTTTGCGAAGGATTTACTTATTTCAGAGAAGGTTTTTTACTTATTTATTCCTTTTCATCCCTCCTTCCCTAATACATCACATGCATGTGCCCACGGGGAAAACGGGGGCATTGTGAACCGAATCATGTAACTTTCAATCGGCAGTTATAGAATTAATTGTAAACCGTACAAATTATTAAGATAATTGTTAATTTTTGAACATAATTTTATATATAAAAAGTTCATAGGGGCCACTGGTGATTATTAAACTTGTTCTTAACTTAGTATTGTTAAATTTATTATAAAATACATTGTGCAGTACTAATACATTTATAAATGTGTTATATCAGTGTAAATGTGTATTTAACTTTTTATTATGTCAGAAAGTTTTGTTTTTTTGTTTACTTTCAGTAAATTAATAATTTTTAAATAATCTTTTGTTTTCGACTTTTCAATATGCTCATTCCCCCCTCTAAGATTTATCACGCTCCTCTAAAGGGGCGCCCACAGTTTAAGAAACGCTGGCCTATGTTCCCTAATTCCGAGCCCAAGAAAATTCATTCTGACATGGTGCAAAAAATATCATTCTTGGACGTGGGTACAGTGTGATTTTTATGTTTCCTTGATGAGTCGAGATTCCTCCTGAATACATTCTCTAATTGTTCACATGGAGAAAATGAGAGACTCGTTACAATCCTTCCAACACTGTAGAAAGGATTCTCTATGGAGAAAATGGAGGTAAGTTCGACATGATGTCGGACAACCACACATAGGCTACCCCGTTTTAAGAAAACCATTAATATCACCAAATTATAGGAATGAGATCCAAGAACCATGTAAAAGACATTTCACTGGTAGTTGACTCTCATTATTTTTATAGACAAAAATACTCGTCTACACTGTGAGAGGATGGTCGTTGTATGCCTTGATACTGGTTGGATGGTTCGAAATTTTCTTATCTGACTTGTTGTTACAATAACTCAAATAGGAAACGCCATCTCTTGCTGCAACTGGAAGTAGTTACTAATTTCTTGGAATTGGACTTGTCTGAAAGGAAATTGTATCTCGATAGCAAGAGACAACCACACACGAACCAGTTTGAACATGAACTGTTTATTTACGCAAAGCAATATTACAATGGAATGCGCAGCGCGCCATCTGTGGACTGTAAGATTAAACACTGGTAAAATTCAGAGAATGTTAGGATCAGACACATCTTCCGACCTAAATCTCATAGTGCATTTCTGCTGTGTTACAACTCGCATTTTCTTTCCAGAATTAAAAAACCTTAAAAGACTGAAAAACTTATTGTTTCATGATTTCATGAAAGCTTCGTTAACAGCATGATATATCATTGGGAAGGATGGATAAATGTTAGCGGAAATCATGGGTTGCATAAAATCCTCGTCAGGAGCCATCTTGCTACATAACTTATATTGAATTGTATGCTTTCATGATCATAAATAGTGATTGAGTAATATATGCTTTTATATAATTTTTAACAATATTTGTAAGTATTTTATTACTGAATTTCATTTGAATCGATTCAGTTGGAAAATCCCCGGAAAGGCCTTTTACTTTAAATTTTTAACCGTACTTATGATACGTCAAAAGATATGATTATGAAATAGAATAAAATATATTTAAACAAATCAATTGATTTCTATGTGAAATGTGTTGATGTGAAAAATTATTTCATTACTTATTACTATTTTTGTACTGCATTTCAACAATCCACGTTGCTCCTTTATAAAAACTCTATATTTAAAAAAAAATAATTGTACAGAAAAAGACGTACCCGGACTGAATCAATATGAAATATATAATTAATGTACCTTTCGTTAACAATAATGAATTGAGATGTATAAAGAAGAAGTATTTTAGTAATTAGGGAGATTATTTTGTTCAATATGTTTAAAATAATATTAATAAAGAAAATGGATTACTGAACAAAGAGGCAGCAATTAAGTGAAATAGCATAAAATATTATACTTTACTTTAATGCTAAGGTAATTTGAATATTTAAAAGGCATAACTTCATTAGCAAAAAAATTTAGTAAAAAACATGAACAACTTTACTCAAGAAAAATGAAAAAAAAATATTTTCTCCAGCTTAGGATAAAATATAAATTACATAAACAGAATGCAATAATTGGAAATTATTTCTCTTATAATTAAAGAAGATATGTTTTAATTACGCCGAGAAATAAAAGAAAATCTTTGATTTAAAGTAATGGTAAAAAGTTTATCTTTTTTTTTATTTCAGGAGTAAAATGAAGATAGCTTTTTACCTTTAAATGATTAAAATCTTTTTTTTTTCACAATTATAATTATCCATTAAACCGTGTGTGTGTGATTCATTTATTCTATATAATATATTTCAAGGGTTATAACTGTAATTTATTACGGAGGGTTTTTTAGAAAAAAAGCTAGATTCATTTAATTAAAAACTCTCTTAGAGTAAATAATCATGTAATTAGTTTCATCTTTCGATGTTTAATAATTTAATTATTTATTTATCAATGACATTTATTTAGAATCTGACATAATATACTTGTTTATGACACAAAGCTATTGAATTAAACGTTATTAATATTCAAAGCTTTGCATGTAAAATTTTCAGAAATTTATTACCTTCCCATTTGAAATTGAAAGCATTTTTCATGAACATTTTAAAAAATTTGTATAATTAAACTGAAAATTTTAATAGTTTTGTTACGTTAACGGACTCAAAATGAAAAAAATTAATAAGATATGTTAAAAAATCCCTCAGCTCAAATAAAATTTTAAGAGTTATTTTAAATTATTATATGCAGTATTTATTTCAAAAACATTTTAAAAGTTACTCAATATTTTCCGTTACACATACTTAAATTTCTGAGCTTCTAAAGTTTATATAATATATACAGTAGATGCTGTTTTTGTTCTGTTCTTTTCTATGGGATTTTTTAAAATTGTTTTATGCTGTGTATGAATTTTAATGGCTTTGGTGCCACTGTAATGTTTTCTATCTATTTACCATTGGCGTAACGGAGAACGTTATGCCCCCCTTCCCTGAAAGTCAGGTTTTGATTTAATATTTTATAAGTTGGATAAATATGTATTTATCGTTTTCAGGCCTTGGGCCCTCGGTGATGTAGGGGTGTACGTTACGCCACTGAAACGTAGACACTTCAAGACGCTCTGTTCATTTGTTATAAAAGTCTCCCGACAATGCGCATTCAGTTGCTTTCTCTCAACGCTCCAACATCCCACTCTGGATTGAAGACGAAACTTTCAATGATATTGCCATTATCAATAATTTGATAGATTATGAAGATGAACAAGAAGAATCGGATTCCTTGAGAAAGAATAAATATATGCAGGATCCAGCGTTGCAACAAATTGGTAAATCATTTTCTTAAAGTAGATACCAATTAAGAAAGGAGTATAAAATTCCAAAAAGGACTTCAATCATGTATATATCTGATTATTGTGACAATTATAAGCAACTGTGTGTGTGTGTGACTACCCAACCTTCGTCACAAAAACTCATCTCTTACTTTATGTTGCCAAAAAATAACTCAATTGAAATTGTACTTTCGAGTGACGAAAACGATCTTTGAACTTATTCATTTCAGGGCTTTGGATTACGATGAGTAGCAATGAATTATGTATGTGCATTTTGAAAACTTATCCGTGCATACAATGCGAAACTATATATTTTTAAAATTGTTTCCATGTGTAATATTTAATTATTCATTAGGTTATGGAAGTACTCTTACATAAATTTCGTAAATAATTGGCATATTTTATAAATGCGACCTTTTTTTATGCGGTCCCTTTCCACCGCATAAAAAGTTTTGCAGTATTTCCACGAATTAGTTGGTTATATGTAAGAATTTATATGAAATTTGTGAATATTTTTTGTGCGATTTTTTTTATGCTGTCCCTATCTACCGTACAAAAACAGGTTCAAATGTATATATATATATATATGCGATATGAATTAAAAACTCATTTTCGTAAAATCTGTAACGGGTTCTACTTGAATCTTTTACTAATCTTTTAGGGAAAATGTTCTTTAACTGTGATTTTAGTTTAAAAACTGATTTCCGTTGAAATGACTTGATTTCACGAACATGTAACTACCATTTTAGTGCCAGTCGTTGACTATGCGATATAATGGTTAAGGTTTGATAGTTAAGCTGAGATCAAGTGTTAGTAAGCAGCGAATGGTAATCGCGTATCTTAAGATTAATATTTGGTGGATAATTCCTCAGGCAGTGGTTAAGTAACCAGACTTTGATCCGATCGAGCTACCAGACTGCAAGCAGGATCATTACAAGATGCTTTAATCAAGATAAGTACCTTCCATAATTTAATTATCTGATTACGGATTAGGATTTTTTATTGCTCCCCGAGTTAAGTTAGAAAGTTACAGATTTCGTAGAGTGTTAAAGATTAAATAAAATTTGTGATTTAGAGATTCAATAAATAAATAATTGTATTTATGATCATGTTCTGCTTCTTACTCGAACCCTCTGACACACACGACCTTCTGGCCACACAAATGTTCTCACTGTATTTTGACATTAATATATGTGCATTTTAAATCATTTTAATAAATAGTATAGTGTGCTTGTTTGCTACAAAAATACGAATAAAAAATTCGTAGGATATTTTGTAGGTAATACTACACCTACGTATGACAATATAATAAGCATGTTTATTGTGAAGAATTATTGTCAGTGCTGCATAATATAATTATCAGGTATTTTGTTTGTACTCGCATAATATATAGCAAGTTACAAAACATCTTACGTAAACAAGAATTCCGTTGGTTTTTTATTTATTTTTTTTTCCATCATTGAAAAAATTTTTAATTTTAGAATCTTCTCACCACTATAATATTTTTTTGTTTTGTTTTACATGTTATTAACATTCATTGTTAGTTAAAAGTAAAAACCGCAAAAACCTGGTTAATTAAAAGACTTGCAACCAATGGTTCATAGGTTTGTGTCCCATTCTTCAACAGAAGGGTTTTGTTCTCAAGTATTGCTTCACTAGCAACAGCTTAGAATATGAGGTCCATTGATTACGTTAAGATGATATTTTTACAGTAAAAAAAAGAAAAAAAAGAGAGAGAGTTGGAAACATTCAATAACTAAATAAACAAGTAAAAACATCACTAGTGTCAAGAGTGAGTTTCCAGCTTTTATGTCAATCTTGTCAAATGAAAGTGGTTTAAAGTTATCAAATAAATTTGCTGTTTTAGAAGTGATCCATAAGTGTCGAAGATAAATAGAGCTATAATTTAAAAGTTTTCAATGAATAGTCAGACAAAGGAAGCAGAATTATTGAGTTCTGTGTTTCTGGTCAATAAAAGAATGAACACTAGACCTTTTATCTAAATTGTTCAGCTCAGACAATTACACACAGTTTTAGATTTTATGTGTGAAACAACACGTTTTATTGATTTTCAGAATGAGTCATTCAGGTTCCCATATCAAAATTCAATGGGATTTTTCTAAAAAAATTCTAAAGGAATTCTTGTTTCTTTTGTTATTGGCGGAACAGTTTGCTCTTTATATAAGTACAGAGATTCATGTCTATTCTCCTGTATGTATTGTCAGTTAAAATTTTCGTTATCCCATTTTTGTTATAAATCTATTGCTATTAACTACTGGTCGTTTTCTGAAAACATACTTATGAAACAGAAATTGAAAATATTAGAAACTTACAGTTTCCGAATTATTCAGTTAACGAAAATGTCCGTAGACTGAGAATACCTAGCGGTATAATAATAGTCGTATGATGAAACTAAATAATTTAGCCAGTATATTTTAATAATTGTTTGAATATTGTATTTCAACAGGTTGTGTCAAAAATCTCGATTTGACTGTGTAAAAAATTAATAGAATTACTGTTTAATTAACAAGTTTAAAATTTATTGCACTTATGTAGTAGATTATCAATTTTAAGAAAATTGTTAAATATAATTTTATTATTCAATTTAATTCATATTTTTTTACTTTATAACTCCGGAAATAAAATGTAGCCAAATTTCTTAATGAATCTAATATTTAATAGTAAAGAGCAAATATAAAAATAAATTTTTGTCCTTAAAAGATGCAATTTTTACAAAGGGAAAAATAATGTCTCCTCTATATATTGTGCAAATAAATGATATTTATATTTTTTTGGAATAATTACATTTTGTATTTTCACACAATGTTGCATTCTATAAAGTAAATAAAAAATAGCAAAACTTTTTTTATACATTATGCTTCAATTATGAAGGGATGTCATCCTAATTTAATGACGGAAAAAAACCCAAGAACAAATTATTGTAGTCAAATGATGGTTGTATATAATGCAATTGTCAAGTTAACATGTTTAATTAATTTTCAAGATCACAGGTTAATTTAAGTTCAAGAAAATGCGTTTCAAATTTGAAATGCTATTACATTAATAGACGGTATAATCTCAGAATTTTGAATGCAAGCCTGCAAGTGTGAATGCATTGTGTCATTTTAGGTGCTAAATGTCACTTTCTCGTACGTAGGCTTGTTGTACTTGTTGTGTCAATACTGGGATGGTAAGTTCTGGCTGTGGATGATGGTGGAGTTGTCGTCTAATGATATACCATACGCGATCCGTTAGATCTGGGGATCTCGCAGGCCAAGGTAACATGTTAACTCTCTGTACAGAGCATTTTGTTATAACAGCGGTGTAATGGGTGAGCTTTATCTTGTAGAAAACCCCTTTGAAAGCTGTTCATGAATAACTGCACTATAGGTTAAATGACTAGACTGAAGTACGAATTTACAGTCAGTGTGTTTGAGATAACCGAGAATCCTAATGCTGTCATAGGAAATTAATCCCCAAATGATCACTCCAGGTTTAGGTCCAATGTTTCCAGGCTGACAACTGTTTGGTTGCAGGTGTTCCCTTGGTCACCTTCTGACCAACACACGACCATCACTGGCCTCAAGACAGAACCTGCAACAGTTCTGCCCTCTGTCGTTCAATGAGATCTGGCTTGACACCACAGGCATCGTAATCGGAAATGTCTTGGCGTCAGTTGAATACACGCTACAGAGCACCTGGATCGAAGCTGTCCTTGAAATAACTAATTTATATTAGTCTGTTGTGTTACTCTGGTACCAACTGCAGCTCGAAATTCTGCCTTAGACTCTGTGCGGTGTTTCCCAGCCGTACGCCGAATACGGTGATCTTCCCTTTTAGTAGTGCCACGTAGCTGCCGGGAACCTGGTCTTCTTGAGACAATATCACCCGTTAAAATGCTCCAAAAATCATGGGCCCCCGGGCCGGGAAAAAAATTTTACCTTCTTACCCCCTTTTCCGGCCTCTCGGAACTGGGTGAGCTGTTGAAAAGGTTTTGCGTTTTCTTTACGCATTCTTGGCTAACATCATTTCAATACGTCAAATTTCACAGAAAACGCTTTACAGCACGCATTTAAAGCAACCCCGATTTGCAAGTTCTAAAGGGGTGATACTAGGTGCACACTTAAGATCGAAATTTGAATAGATGTCATCTTTCAGATTATAAATACGCCTACCAAATTTCGTTTATCTTATTCAAGTCTTTCCTGTTGTTGGGATTTTATTTTTCTTTCAGTATTTTAAAAAGACCGGTACTCCAAAAATGTTCAGTTTTTTAAAATTTTTATTTAGTCATATTCTTTGCATTATTATTGTTCGATGGATATGTCGGAAAATTATAAATTGAAAATATTTCAATCAAAAAATGTAACAAGTAAATTAGACATTTCAGCCACGCCCCATTTTTAGTTAAGAAAAAAAAGCTTTTTGATAAAAAACAAATCTATTTTAAAAAACGGAAAAATAACTATAAAAAAGGAAGGTGTTATATATAAAGCAGACTATTATTGAGGCATTACAATAATGTATTTTGTTTTCTTTAGAATATGTGCATGCAAAATTTTTGAATTAATGCATTTTATATAATAATTTCACAAATGCAGTTCCTCATTTGTTCTTGATCCACGTATAGTACTTCAATATTATGTTAAAAAAATTCTGTCAGGAGAGAAAAAAAGTTTTTTTTTTACATTATAATATAATTTTCTTGTGCAATTAAAACTCTGATAATCTTTAGTAAATAGTATAGGTTCAATTAATACTGACATGTTATTATTTTAAAGCAAAATATTTAGCTAATGGCTTAAAGTTGTATTGTTAGTTTATTTAAGCTTATTATAATAGTTTTTTCAGAGTTATAAACTTAAAAGGGGTTCTTCTCAGTTTGTGTTTTTTTGATAAATTAGTGCATTCAAAATGCTCTACTCCTTCCAAAATTATTTATTAATCACTTCTATTTTATCCTGTCTTTTTTATATATAATGCATGTAACAATATTATGAATCCCTTTTGCTGTAAACTGAATGTTTTTATTAAAAAAAAATAAAATGCAGGAAATGTTGGCTTTTTCTTTGAATTTTAGCATGCATATCAACATTTTTTTTCTTGAAAACTAATTAAGTTATTGCAAATACGATCCTTGAAGTTGTCGAAAACATCTTTAAGAATATTACAAAAAATTCCAGGTAAAAAAAGAAAATAATTATAAAAGGAGTAAATTTTTTAAATTTTCCAAAATTCTTAAGAGAATTTACATTTTTAAAATTAAATAAATAATATGTGCCCAAATTCATCTAGTACAATTTTCTTGAATAGAAAAATGATATGGAGTGCTAAAATATAATTTTTAAATATATAAATATAAAAATATTTAATGTATACTGAGTCCTCTAAGTAAAAGAAACATAATCATATAATTTATAAATTTTAAGAATACAATGAAAATCCAAAGCTCAGAGTTTGCAATCCATTACATGAGTTTAAAAAATGCAGATATCTTATTAAGCTAAGTTGAAAAAGAAAGCTCAAAATACATCAGTGTTTATTTTCATTATTTCTTTTCTAGATTTCCAGTTACGCCCCCGTTATTTTTACTTTGATGAAAAATGAAATTTAATTAAAAAGGACTTTGACGTCAGCTTGAGACAAGACCGCAACAAATATGCCGTAAACCATTTATAACAAGATTTAAACGACGAGATTTTTCTTTTTCACAAGCAAAAGGCTAACATTCTGCTTTGTTATGTGGAAATATTTTACGCTTTGTATAATTTAAGTCATTTAACTTTAAACTTCCCAACGTAATGAAAAGGACGTTCTGTAAGAAAAAATGTGATAAGTACAATTACTTTATGCACTGTGCATTATGACTCCTGTTTTTTATACGCATTTAGAATTTTCTCTTAAATGTATACTCATTCACCAACAGGCTTTCAGAATAAATTGCATTTACTTTCTTTTTTTATTCATGTTTGCATTTTATAATAATTTCAAATTGTTCAAATAAAATGATTCTATAATTTTTCTATTCTATAATTTTCATTTTATGAGGTAATGTTTAGAATTAATTTCATGGAATACATATATATGCTACCGTTTAAGTTTGAATTCCGTTATTTGATAGAATAACTAGGTTTAACATGAAACAACTAAGCAAATGAGTTTAAGTGCATATAATTATTGAACTTTGCAATTAAACTAGATATTTTATAGAATAATAATCACTTGATCGTTAAAATATGAAATACGGCACTCAAAAGTACTTCGAACTTGTTCTAGCTGCTTTCAGTCAGTTTTGAACCGCTTATAGTAGCTTTGCAACGATATGTTTGTGTTTGTTCACTTCATTCCGTTGTTTTTAGACGTAGAATTGAGACGGTGTATTTATGTCAGCGATTTACAGTTTTTACTATTAACAAATATTTGTGCAACCTGTTTAAAAATAATCACTTCTGGAGGACTGGGAGACCAGCCTGTAAATAAGAAAGATTTAATGCAAGAGAGTTTTATCTTTATTAAATAGGTGTGAGGGAATGGAAAGCAGTCCTTTAATTACTCGTGAAAAATTATGAAACTTTGATAACTGAAATAAAAATTGCTAAGGAACCCCCAAAACACTTACCAAGTGACTATTGGTTTTTCCAGCATTATTATATTCTTGAAGTTCAAGGGAAAGAAAAATTGATTGTGCCAGTAAAATATACAAAACCTGATGTTATACTTTACTGCTCAAGTGACATGATCTTTGATATTTTATATGAAACGCATGTTTCTATTGGACATGGTGGTGGATACTACATACAAAAAGTTGATAGAAGGAGAGGAGACTTTAAATATACTTTAGCTGTTGTTATGGAAAATACTGGGGAAGAATTTGTCCGATTAGAAACAAACGTAAAACAATTGTACTATAGGTCCCAGTTAAGTAGATGTGAGCAAGCATTCATTTCCATTGAAGAAGTTCTGAAAATTGACACAAAGTTTTGATCTGTCGCAACAACTCAAAGTTAACAAAGATTTAAAAAAGTGATCACGGAAAAAGTTAAAAGTGAGCTTGCTTCATAAATAATATGCAATGCAATTGAAACTGTCATCACAACAATCATTCCTCTAATAAATAATGAAAAGAAAAATATATAAACGCCTTTCATAAAATTTATAAATGAATATTCTCTTACATTTATCTTTGAAAAAGTTTATACACGATATTTTTTTTTTTTATGAAACAAAATATTTTCTTCCCGGCATATATTTTTTGATAATATTTAAATATAACTATTTCTGCAACATATTCTTTTTTCTCCATTCTGTTTCCAATTAATATTTTACCACCATGACAACAATAAATTATAATATCTACTTTTTCTTATTATTAGTTATCAATTAATCATCCGCAACAGGGGTGAAATGTATTTTTCGAGAGATTTTAGCCATCTCTGATCAAGTAATTCTTAAAATAACTATAAATTTTTTCCCATTAAAAGGTCTATCTTTAGTTATTTAATGTAATATCTAGGTAAAGTATGAAAACTTTCATCAATTTTTCCTTTAACTGACTTGCCTATTTATTTCATGAAATACCTAGTTATTCAATGAAATAACTGAATTATACACTTAAACGGTGACATATATAATATCTAGCTTTTAAGCGTAATAACGAACTTCATACTTTTGCAGATACCAAGTTAGTTTTGCTCTTACTTGATGAGGAAACAGTTAAAGAATAAATACAATTTGATTTATGTTATCTTAGGCTAATATAGAGAACTTTTTCCCCACGAATCAATTATTTCTCAGAATATCCACTTTATTGCTCTGTCATGATTTGCGAAAGCTCAAAACTAGGAAGTAAGAAATGCATTCTTAGAACCGATTTATTTTCTTTCAAATGTTGAGTGAAGAAAGAAAAATTATACTTGCATAATAAACTTCCCCTAAGAGAATCCCTACAACCAATAACTTTCTAAAGATATTCATTATGACTAAAAAACATAGTTCAGTATTTTATAATATACACTCGCAATGAATATCTGTAGAGAGTAAATGATAAAAAGGCGTTGTGATTTAAAAAGTTTTCATTTCCTTTTTAAAAAAAAATAAATAAATAAACAAAAAACTGGCAAATCAGTTTTAGAAATAATGCGTAAAATTGGTACCACTCAAAATGATATCAATATATTAATAATTCTTAAAATTCATTAAATTATGGGCATCCATTACAGCTGCCAGTATTTTTAAAATTTAAGTTCAGTTGATTTATGTTAAATTTGTCAAAAGTAGTAAATTGATTGAAGTTATTGAGTACATGTTAAGTGCAGTACATATACTTAGGTATCGACTTCATCAATTGATCATGGTTTCCAACCGCGAGGTGTAATTCATATGTCAAGTAGATTTTTGAGAGGAAGAATTACGAGTTTCAAACATTTCCTTGTTCAGCTAAGTGACTGGATCTTTCTCTCATTTGAGAACTGATTACTAGTTGTCTGAAATCTTCCAAGGATTTTGATAACTTAGTAGAATGCTTGGTAACATATCTGGTAAATAAACACACCAAAAGATGCCATACAGGAAATGTACCATCTATGCCATCCTGAATGATAAATTTTATTAAAACAAGAGAGGAACAAACGTTTTTTCCACATCATGTCTAAGTAACGATTGAACCTCAAAAATAATCATTTAAATATGCTGAAAGAGTAATTATTTCTATACATGTTTATCTGGTCCATTCACTTTGTTCCAAATTAACAACTACATTGTGATATATATATTTTTTTAAATCTTAGAATTTAGGTTTGTAAAGACTCATTGGCTGTTAAACTCATTGCTTTATATGGTGTCCAAAAAGCATGGCTATACTTTCAAAAAGAATAAAAACTAGACTAAAAAATAAATATTTCACTAACCCTTTTAGGCTTCACAAAAAATATTGAAGTTTTTGTTCAATTATCTACAAACGAGATGGCACAGTGTCTACGTTTTACAATATTGTTGTTTCAAAAGGGCTTCAGCAGAAGAACATGTAGAATTTGTAGAATTAGTTAATCGAATTTAAATCTGAAACTCATATATAGCGAAAGGAGGCACAACCGTACTTGATTTTGGAAGTAACAAATGTCTTGGATGAAAAAATTCTCGAGAGATAAATGTGAAGATAAAGTCTAATACCTTGGCCACCTAGATCTCTAAACATAACACCTAAGGACTTTTCCTTGTAGGAATACGAGAAAACATCATTTATAAATCTCTAATTCGAAGGAAGGATTTATTGAAAAGTCGAATTGTAGTGGCCATTTAGATATTTGATCCCGCAATACTTCATCGAACGTGGCTAAAAGTCTCGCATATATTAGATGTGTTACGCACAACTAATTGTACGCACAGTGAAATCGTGCAATAAAACATTGGATATAAGAATTATTTTTCTTTAAAAACTTAATAAACCGACGTTGAATATCTATGCTTATTTAATTATTTGAAAATATATAGATACTTTTCAGATTTCCCCGGTATTATAAACTAAAGACCCTCCCCCCGTGTAGGGCAGCGATGCACGTTAAATCTGCCGAGAGCTGAAATGTCCTCCCGTTGGTGTGGTGTGGTAGTTAGGAGAGGGGGGTGCCAGCTCAGGTGCCGTCCACGTCACTTGACCATGGTTCAAAATTACGTGGTCAGTCGCCAAAAGCCCTCATGTAGCTGAACAGTGCGACGTTAATATTCAATCAATTAATCAACCGGTATTATAAAAACAAAAGTTAAACAAAATATATTGTAAGCTGTATGTGTTTTAATTATTCTTACTTCCATCTTTCCCCATGCACTTAAACGACTTTATTATATACCATAAATAATACTCCTTACGGAAGACATCAAACTCAATTTCAAACTTCTTATTTATTGTTAAGCATCTATAAAACGACTATTTTAAAAGAAATTCAGTTATTCCACCTAACTCATGTGGTGAAATCTATAATTCCCCAAGTAAACAAATTTTTAAAGAAAGGAAATTTGAATATTAAGCAAACATATGTTAACATATTCTAATACATTATACTATAGGCATTATCATTACTATTAATATAATAGAATGTCATTCTCTCAGTCTTGAAATTGTTCTTATATATTTCTGAAAACCTTATTTATATTCCCGAGAAACAATTCCAATATAAATATTAATTTTTGAAGTAAATTTCAAGAAATATTGCGTGATTTCGCATTCTAACAAAGTTTTAATTAATATTCAAATCTCTGCAATTTCGAAATAATTTTTGAATGAAAAGTTTTAATTACATAATATCAATAAAAATCAGTAACGGAACGTTATTCAACACATATTTTAACTTGTTATCTACAGCATTATGATTTACTGCGGTTTTTTTTCATACAATATTGTTTTTTGAATCACTACATAGAAAATTAAGAGATATACATAAAAAAAATGCTATACTTTGGGAAATTTAATCCGTTAGAGCAAATTGATTAATTAAAGATATTCAACTGTAAAATTAATTATATGCACTGTTCACTTAAAATAAATAGTGAAATCATTTCCAAAGGTCTTCATTAACATACAAAAAAAACCCTCTTAACTTTTGACATTAACTACTTTTTCGGAGCAAAAATTACAATTTTCGCATTCCGCTGAAAACGCAATTTTTACTATTAAACTATCCTCCTTCACCACTAAAATACTCATCATAGAACCCATGCTGTCATATATCTTGGAAGAGTGGATATAAAAGAGTATTCCTGCTAAGTATCGTCAGAGTATTCGTAAAAATGGTTATTCTATGTAATTTTAAAGTGAGTGTGGTACTTATAAGTACCACTTTAGTACATAAAGGGTTGATAGTAGAGTTTCTAAATTTAGATGATTTAAAAAATAATATGCCATCATATTTAAACTGAAATAATTTATTTACCATCTCTTTTAATCAACTGTAACAACCGAGATTCAGTTGGCATTTGATATATTAATAAACGATACCTAATATTTGATACTAATATCAAATATTTGTATTCTGATCTGACATTTAATGGGCAGATAAAAGTTAATGGTGGATATAACCAAAACATAAATCATTTTTATCTGTAGGTACATTGGCTGAGTAGAATAGTTCACGTCATTGATTCGAACGGGGTTGATTGTCTTGTATAAGTTCATTACTGCGCAGAGTTTATATGTCTCAATTATTTTCATTTGAGAAGCATATTTATACATTTAGTAAAGTTTATTATAACTAGACAAAGTATTGAGCTTGTAACAAAAATAGTACCGTTAAATTCACGGGTATTACATTTTACGCCTGGTATAAGAATGAGAACTTCAGAAATACAAAAAGAGTGCAGGTAAGAAATACTTAGAACTCTACATATATCGAAGTACTGTTTATTTAAAAGAAATGACATACTTTATGGACTTAAGGAGTGGTAATTCTAAAAGTATAATACATTTTCAAATACATGAAATAATATTTCGAATAAATGTCTTCAAAACATTAGAGAAATGCATAAGAACATTTCAGATTTCTTCGTAAAAAGCGGGTGCGCGTTATACGGCAAATGTACCTCAAAATTAAAAAAGGCAGCTTGAAAGTTATGACGGGCTCACGCGTCTTTTCTTTAACATGTCCTCTGGGTTCTTTGGGGGCCAAGATTAATGGCAACTCTTTTCCAACCAAAATCCAAGAAGTGAAACGTGGAGCTGGAATGCAAATGAGATAGCTTTTAAATAACAGAAGTTTCAGTAAGTCGTATTGCAATTTGGAGATTGTTATGTGAGAGATTGATACAAGCGTGAATTGATAGCCAGTAGAAGTTACCTTGAAGATTAAGCCATTAGGTCAAGGTGCATACCATTGCACGCGCGCCCAGACGCCTTTTCATAGTATTGAAGTTACGATCAAATTAAGGTAGTATATTGACTATTTGATATTAGGACTTGTAATATTATTAGAAGTGAGATTAGGCGGGTTAGATATTGATAGTGGTCCAAGTTACGTGATTCGGTATAACTATTATTGTGTGTTTGTTCATCGTATAGATTCTCTCTTAACTATAATTATCTAATTTGTTAGAGGTTTAAGTAATATTCTTAATAAAGTCATATTAAGAATACAAAAATGTGTGTTCCTTTTGTAAATCCTACACCTCTAGCTCACGCGGATAACCACAGAAACGGTCACCTTAGGGGGGGAGGCGGTTTCAAAAATTATAAGTGCATGTTATGCGCCGGATTTTACAGAAATTGGACTTATTTTAGTTTTATTTGCATAGCTTAAATCAGAAGTTTTCAAAAGTGTTTTATATATTAGGCTTTAATATATTTTTCTTCATACATATTTACATAAATGTACAATCAATAATAATAATAGTACATATTAAATTATTGCAATTTTAAATAAGCAAAGCAAAAATATAAGTACAACCAGGAAGTATAAGACAGAAATAAGTTAGCCACAATAGTGCAAATAGAACACTGCAATCCTTAGGGCTACGACTGCGTGTTTAAATATATGTGCAGTGTGCCAGCCAAAGTCCGTTGTCACCCCAATAATTTATGAATGATAAGATCTATAGCCATAAAAGTGGGGTCTAAGTATAGTAAAGCTAAAGAAACAAACAAAACTGCTTACAGTGCCACCTGGGGATATATTCACAGTCAGCATTCTTATCTGAGAAACAGTGAAAGATACATGAAAAAAGTTAATTACAATATTGTTTAGTGCCATCAATTTATTTAAAGAAAACACAGCTTGCGCACAAAGATGATTCAAATGAAAAACATAAAATACATATGTGTTGAATATCGATGAAGAAAGCATCATATTCTCGAAATGAGTCTCCTCTATCTGCCATGCTCAGAATGGTCTCCCTTAGCAACAATACACATCTGGACACGGGGATTTCATTTCCCGCAACACTTTCTTCAACAGGGCATGTGACACGATGGCGCAAGCATTCTTTACACGGATTCAAAGTTTCTACAATGTTTGTAGGAGGTTGCCTACTCTCTTTGCTTCATGTATCCAAAATAGAATGTTTAAAGTCCTATGGATTCCGGTCAAGTGACCGCGGAGGCCATTTAATGTAACTAACATACCTGGTGATTTGTTGCAGGAATGTACTGTGTGACACATGGTAGATTTGTGGCGGATACCTTGTGCGTGTTGGAACTAAGTATTACTAAGGCCACTCATCGACAAATCCCTTAGAAAATCAGATAGTACGTCCTTCAATAATGACAAATATAGGGATCCTATTAACACGCTCTCCGAGACATTTACTGAAAATGCAAGGGAGTTTTTTCGTGAAATATGGCTAGAAGAAATCCCCTAGACGACTTCACACGTTTAAAAAAGATCGAAAAGCTGGAGGAGGGACGAAGTTTCACAGGTGTATGTGAAGAGCTCGGAATCAACATAAGTGTCGTTCCGCGTTCTTCGAAAGCCTTCCAAACCGTAAGTACATATGTTAAAAAGATTGTTGGTGACCATCCTTGTTAAAAATATGCAGAATAAGACCAATAAATCATCCTGAAATTGGATGGATACCGATACCAGTCAGCAAGCACATTTGGACAACAATTGTGTACAGTAAAGGAGCGACGTGTCGCAATTTACTAACGGCCGTGGTAGCCGAGTGGTATAGGTATCGGACCGTGACTTGCCTTGTCACGAGTTCGAACCTAGTACCACTAAAGACCCGCCGTGTAGGGCTGCGATGTACGTTAAATCTGTCGAGAGGTGAAATGTCCACCCGTTGGTGTGGTAGTTAGGAGAGGGAGGAGCCAGCTCAAGTGTCATCCACGTCACTTGACCATGGTTCAAAATTACGTGGTCTGTCGCCCAAAGTCCTCGTGTAGCTAAATAATGCGACGTTAATATTCAATCAATCAGTCAATCAGTCGCAGTTTACTGTGTCCAAACACCTTCATAAAAGTGACTCCTGAAGTACTGTCTTGCTCTTTAAGACTGATAATATAGAACCCTCGAACCTTGATTTACGGAATAATATATATATACAATGATTCGAAAAAACTTTGGAGAACTTTTTGAGAGATAGCTTTCTGTCCGTTCATTAAGACTGCTTTCAACGTATTTATTGTGAGGCAAACTAACGCCAATTATGCCTATCTTTAATTGGATTGTACAATTACTTCTATAATTGCTAAATCCAATTCATACCAAAAAAACTGTAGGGATCTGATGTGGACTAATATTCATATAAACGCGAAATTAGTCAAAATATGATGAGTGTATTGCCCTTATAGACAATATTGCTGTATTGTCATAACTTTATATTACTCGTATAATAAGAGATGTGCCCTATTTTTTCAAGAGATGCGACCAACTTGTACAGATGTACATTCGTCACAATGTTCTTTCATACTGTTAATGCAGTGCTTCTCAAGCTTTCAATACTTACGACTTAATTTTCAACCATAATTTTCGTCATGACCCATCGCCATAAAGTAACAATGCAATGATAATGAGCTTTGACGACCTTAATGAAAATTATCATGATAAGTAAGAAGTTTTGAATATGTTACTTTTTAGCAATTGATTATTATAAAGTAAGTTACTTTTAAGTAATAGGATAAGTATTATGTTACATTTCTTTTCAAATTTTTAAACTGAAATACATTGTAATAAATGCACAACGAGCATTTTATTATCTATTCTATCATAATGTATTTTGTTTTGCTTTCTTTCATTAAATTAATAGGCTATTTTAAAAAAATCTTTTTTTTTTACTTTTTGATTTACTTATGCCTCCTCCCACCCTTAGTGGATAACCATGCCCTCCTAGGGGAGTGTACCTCACACATTGAGAATCGCTGCGTTAATTTCATTAATTAATGATTGTGGTAGAACTCCCATTCTTTCCAAAGAGTGTTCTTTTGTTTTTTTGCCTGAAAGGTTCTTGGAGGGGTTTTTTGACATACAATGAATTTCCCTAGAGCAAAACAAAAGTTCTGTATGGGAGTGAAGTCATTAACAACAACAAAAGTTATATAAACACCCTCTACCTCAAGATAATTGTCAGCAAGGGCAGCTTGACTTCTGTGGCCCGGTATAATTGTTCTTAAAAATGAATTGAACACATCTCTTGAAAAAATAGACTGTAGAGCCCAAGAATTTCACCTTTATAGCGTTCTGCTATCATTTGTACCAACAGAAAAGATATAAAGTGGTTTGCAGTCATCCACCTTTGTCTCTCTGCATACAAGAATGCGAGTGCCACCAAATTGCCAAATAGCTGAATTGTGAATTCTTTGGCTGGTATTGAGACTCTTTTGCGACGTTAAGAAGTTCTCCTTGTGACCGTACATGATGTTTTAAGCTATTACAATAATCTGGAGACCACCATACGGGACACGTGTAGCTAGTGAGTGATTTCTGATCGTGCAATTCATCGTGCAAACGATTCAATGTTGCCATTTTGCCTGTAATCTGTGCAGCTCTGCTGTTTCATCAAAAGATAACGGAATCCGAAATACAAATTTTGTAAAATGAAAAGAAAAATATATATAATGATTAATTTCCGATATTTTAGATAACAACCCAGACAGTAGACTCGTAAATTGAAATATTTTCTTAAATTACACTGTAGACATCATTCTTTAGAATAATACTGGAGTAGATGTGTTCCATTTATTGCAAAAAAATTGTAACTTTAATTTTGAACACCATTCTACTTAAAATTACTATTCCAATCGTTACTTTTCCGATTTAGCTATGATACATTTTATAGATACATTTTATAGATAGAATATCATACTTTCGTGTTATAAAACGGAGATTATTTATTTTAGCAGATTTTAGTATATTTTCTTACATTAGTACACTATTGATATTTATATTTAGTATCAAGAATAATTTATTGTTTTCACTTATTCAACAAATACACACGCTCATTAATACTATACATAAAAAGAGAGTGGGTGTATTCTAAAACACTCAAAACTTGTCCATATGTACACTCACGTATAAATATTTCAATGAACTACATGGATGCCTTATAGTTAAAGTTTCTCAGATATCATTTTCATCATTCAAAGTATAAGGTATAATATCGTTCCCTTAATTTCCTGAACTATTCTACGTTTACTACGATTAATGCTAAGGCTCATTTTCCATCTTCATACGCTTTGTTGTGCGTATAACTTCTCTCAGTTCCATCAAATTCCTCCTTAATTGCACAATTATCTCATTTCAACCAACTTTGAAGTCCAGCTGAAATACTCGCTTAAAATGATTAATTGGCAGTAAAATTCCTTCGGGCGCTCATTAATGAAATACCTAACATTGCTTAGAATATTCGTAAAATACAGAGTATCTGCATATATTTATCGTCCATAAGTACCACGTGATCTCTACACATGGTCAATTGCGAGCATTGCCCAGTATTTGAACCTCGATATTACAGCTATTACAGCTTATGGGACTTCAGACTTATTATTGAAGTCGTGAATTTAAGAAGTGTTTCTATCAAAATTTGACAGTCGGAGTAGCATACGCCCAGTCTCATTAATACATCATATACTTTTCATGCTGTGATAAGAAAGATTGAAGCTAAAAAACAAATTCAGTTAACAGATTTGTCATTTGACTTTTAATCACATTTGGAATCTATTTACTCTTCAGTGCAATTGATTTACGCAATTATAAATTAAACTACAATATCATGAAAAGAAATCAAATTATAAAGTCAATGTAAGAAGATATTTGAGTGATTTCGAAAGAAAGAAATATATGTTTCTGAAATTTATAGTACTGTTAGTTTGGCAACCAGATATACGTCAAAGTGAACATATTTTGACTTTTCACAAATTGAATTAACACTGATTACTATATATTAACTGATAGTATGCTAAGAATGAAAAAATATACACACACAACACACACAAAGATAAATTTTCCTTAAGTTTAAATAGTTTTCATCCCTTTTTTCGAGTTCATTCTCATTCGTAATTCTATAACAAAATTTGTTTACAATTTTCTTTTTGTATTTTAACTGGAATTTTTTAAATTCTGTATGATTTGAATTTATTAAATATATTTACTGAAAATACACGAAATTGAACATGAGTTATTACTATATAAAGTCATTTTAGACAATGTAACAAGCGATTAATATGTGTGCAATGTAACTGTTAGCATACTATCTTTGAAACATAATAAAATTAAACCGAAACTATTTCCATAATATGTGTAATATAATAACTAAAAACTGTGTTTATTTATTATTATGTATGGAAATACTTATAAGTAGTTAAAATATGTTATTAAAAGCTATTAACACACGTGTAAGTGTTGATTATAACAAACACTTAAACGTGAAATCAACGTTTTCGAAAACAACATTATTTATTGTTGTCTTTGGAAATCATTTAGATTATACAGATCTGTTAAATTTACTAGTAAAATATTTATCAATATTTGTAAATATAAAGATTGTTAAACAGGTAATATAAAAAATAAATTTTTCTGCTTTGTTTTTCTAACACTGAAAAATTGATCTGCTTATTGGCTCAATAAAAATATATGTAATTTTTAAAAAGACTTCACATCAATGTTTTCTTTTTCACAAACCCATACTAAAATACATGTGGTAGTTTTGAGAAATATATCTTTTGCATCATTACTAGCCAGACACGGCCATTTATATGCATTCTCTCAAATCACTGTGGTATAGCGAAGGTTGACATAAATAAAAGTTAGTTGGCATATATCCGAAGTTTTCGCTTAGAAAGTTTTAGTAGAAAACTGGAAGTTTCTTTAGAAATTCAACATGTTCCCATTTTTCATCATAACCACAAGACGTCTCAAATGTCTTAGAATTCATGCTTCGTCGTGAATTTACGATTTGTAGAGTAAGATTTGCATCTTTTGTATGAAGACGAAAATGATGAGTTTCGAAACATGATTTTCACCATAAAGGCACGTTAGACAAACATAATGCTAGTTGGAAAATATATTTTTGAAGGCATAATAGTATTAATTTTTAAATTGGTAAGAAATCAAATATTATAAGCAGTAAAATTAATGGTTTCATCTAAAAACTATCAGTTGTAGTTGGTTCTGTTCGCGCCTTTATATTAATCTCAAGAGAAAAAACGTTTCATGATTTACCTGATTGATCTTTGGAGAACCTCTTTTTTCTAAAGATAGCGAGACATATGCAAATAAGTCTTTCTTTTTTAAATAAAGTGAAGGTAGTTTGCAGATGATGTTGATAGCGAAACCTTATAAGATAGACATAGCGAAGTTTCAAGAGAAAGTTGAGATACTTTTGAATATTCTGATATAGGGCGTCTGTTTGACATCAGATCGTTTCAGATAAGTAATATTTATTATTATTTATTTAGTAGAACATTTTGCTCTAATTTTGCTAATTGCAAACACTTTAGTGTTTTACGTAGAATTAATCAATATTGTTGATTTTGCCATATGCAACTTCCTGTCTCGAATGTAAACTCTTATTCGCCAGAAATTGCTCTCCAAAATATTTGCGGTATTGGCAGTTTTATAGAAAAATATAGAATTATTATTAATTTTTATTAGTTTTGAAAACTCTTTGTTTTCTTAGTAACAATCTTAAAAAATATTAAGAACTGGTTCAAATTTTAGAACATGTTCAAATTATGGATCAATGTTTGGGACTCAGACAAATTATAAATTGCAAAATATTAATTTTTTTGTAAAAAAAATTGTATCACTAACAATAAATTTCAACGTTTGTGATAATCAAAAGTCTACAAAATAATGATTGTCGATGTATAGCTTAAATAATAAAATAAAATAAATCAATAGGAAATACAATTTAACCTCCGAATGCTTTATACAAAGTATTCCATGTAATAAACTTTGTGTTTTTTTTAATCTTATAAAATAAAAAAAAATATTAATTTATAAAGAGTAATTTTTCTTAAGATACTTTTTAATTCAAAGTAAAAATTTCTTGAGAGCTGATAAACCTATCAAAAGCCATGTTAGACTTTCTCGGAAAAAATGAGTTAATTTTGGATATTCAATACAAAAAGCATTTAAGTCTAATGCAGCAATATAATATTCATAAATGATATATTCAAGTTTAACTGAGATATTATACAACTTGATTCTTTTATCACTCTTGAAAATAATTAAAATACTTCTCAATTATGTATTTCAGTAATATACGTTTCTAATTACATTATCATTGAATTAGGAAATTACTCGTTATGTCAGAGACACTACATTAATCTAAATCTTCAAATTATGATTTTTGCAATTCTCTTTAGAATATACAGAAAATATGATATTTAGAATCACAAACCGTAGGTATTAAGCTTAAAACTGCATTCCTGGTGACAAATCTTCTGTCTAGAGAGTCTAGATCAATTACAATGTAAAAGGTCAAAAACCAATTTGAAAAAATAAAATTCAAAACTGAAATAAGATATAATATTGATGTTGACGTTCATATACAGGGTGTCGCCGAACTCGATCGAAAAATTCAGAAGGAAGGTAGTAGCCAGCATAAGAATGACAAACTTCCTCAGAACATGTGGTCGCAAACCATATTTAGTCGGAGTAATTTGCCAAAACAGTTATGAAGAATGTGGTACCAATAAATGGTAAGCAATGCATTTTTGACAAAAAAGCATTTTTTCCGAACTGCATCACACCCAAACATCGAACTCAACGAAAATTGATGGTCGTAAAAAAGGAAAGTTGCACCCGCTGGTCAACCCGACGGATGGAAAGTCCGGATGCGTTCAAAATTTCCCCAGTAGACTGGTGATGTCAACTGAAGCGATGATGATACGTGTCGTCAGATTCTCCTCTGTTGCCACCGGTGTCTCATAAGTGATTCCAATAGTTCCACAAGAAGAAATCCAAGGGATTGCGGTCCAGAGAGCGTTGAAGGCAAGTCACAGGTTCACCACGTCCAATCAACCTCCTAGGATATATTTCACGGTGATGAATAAGCACCGCAATCGAAAAAGTATCCTCAAGCATGCCACTCCCGATGCATGGTCAGTACCTTCTTCACTAACCGGGGAGGAAATTTGCCGTGCAGGTTCCCTTTGTTATTACCCCCCTAATATCCACATTGGCTTTCCCTCCGCTTCGTAGGGATGGTGGTTGAAAGTGGATATTTGTGAAAAGAGGGACCGAAGGTCGTAGAGTTAGTCAAGTTTCCAAAAGAAACTTCAAGTAATGGAGTCAAGAGTTGTGACGGCTCACGCGTCCTTTCTCTAACATAACCTCTGTGTTTTTTTCGGACGATTGGGAAATCTTTTTCCAAACCAAAAGTGAAACGAAGGATAGATAAATAAGATAACCTTTAAAAGGACAGAAGTTTTAGTAAACGCGATGGCGATTTAGAAAATTCATTCAGAAAAAGGTGAAAAAAAGACGGCGAATCCGGAAACCCCCCATTAATACAAGTTACATACCATTGTACTCGAGCCTAACGGAATATCTGAAGGATTGAATCGGTGCTTTAAAATTCGGTAGGAAGATTATTTTTCCAATTGAATATATTATTAGGAATGAGGTAGGCGGAATATATAATTATATAGATAAGTGATCCAATTTCGCGATTTGGGTTTAAATCGGCTCGTGTTTTTTTTATTCTCATTTTAAAATAAGTTTGTTCGATATATAATTAATTTAAGTTATCAAAAAATCATATTAAAATTCTAAAATCTCTTCATTTCGAGAAACCCCCAACAGCTTTCCCCGGGGTCACAAAGATCGACCAATACAAAGTCTCAGGTAATAATATAAGTGTGTTTATTTGTATGATAATTAAATTAATCCAAAGCGATTGCTTCCCGGGAATAATGTTTTAGTGTATTTTCTCCCTTAAATTGTGTCTCGTGTTATTAAGTGGATGTGATATTAAAATTGAATTACTATGGCTGATTTGCTCGAACCCCCAAACACCAGCTCCTCATGGACTCAGATATTGATGGGGAAAAATTGATGCAGAAGTAATTGTTTCAAACCAGTTACATTTTTAAATGTATGCACAGATACAGGTACATTTTTTAAAATCGATATTTATAAAAGAAAAAGAAACAAATTTTAGTAGACATAATTATTTATTTTAATAAAGCATAGAGGTAGAAATCTGAACAGCTACAGTTTGCCGAATCCTGATCTAGGGTAAAATACGTCTTGTAGGACATCAAAGTGTTCCAAGGTTTGCATTAATATTATTCTATAAAACAATTCTGAAAAAATTTGGTGCGTATACTTGGATCTTCAGAGTTCCGTGTATGTGTAATGGTATATCTCTTATGGATACAACTTTACAATGGAACGAAGAATCTTTCATACTGTAAATCCAGAAAGATAGAGAGTCAAATCATGTCGTACACTGCAGCATTTACCAAAGAATAATGGGAATGGGATGTGCTTTTTACCATGGCAGGAACGAATTCTCATACAGATGCATTTGAATAAAATTTCTCTCATCTTCCTAGTAAAAATTCAACTTTTCGAATTCAAGAAGCATCCTTTTCAAAATCTACCTCCAGATGAGCGATTTTCATAAAAATTTCAAGCATCTATATTCACGCAGTGCTGCAGAGAAATTACTGAGATTCTGACGCGCGAAACCATTCCTACTATACACATATTTCTTTTTTTTCGTACGTGAAAACCACCGTCAATTGTTCGAAATTTGAAATTATGGTCACTAGTGTATTAAACAAGAAAAAAGAAAGCTTAAAATGTTACGGTAAAGTACATTTATATACTTGTAATTTAGTTACGTTTCATTCTAAGGTTTGAAATAATTTTTCTTAAAAAGGGATTGAACTCACTTGGGAAATATTTTCCAAAGTTATTTCATGTGTGTGAATTCGGATAACAATTATAATTTTATTGTAGATAGCTCTTACTTTATTAAAAGAATGTTTTTAGTTTTCATTATTTATATATGTGATTATAAAATAAATATTCAATATACGTCATTATTAAAAATACATTCTGAAATTTATGTTCTTTGACACAAGTGAAGCTAAATAGTAATAATATTAAGAAATTACATAGTAAACTGCAGAATTAATACATAAAAGTTCTATTTGTTAACCCCTTAACTGCCGATTAAAAGGTACTCGATTCGCTCCCCGTACCACCTGTTTTCTCATGGCTAAGCGTATGCGGTGTATTAAGGGAAAAGAAAAGGAATGAAAATAAGAAAACTCTTCTCTGAAAATGTGTAAATCCTTCACAAAAACTGTCAACTCCATTTTATTGCATTCTAAGACCTCCAGAAAAATTATTACTGATAGCAAAGAAATCATACATCCCTTTTTTTTGGAAGGACGCATATATACGTCCTGGACGAGGTTAGCATATACGCTGGCGGCACTTAAAGGGTTAAAACTCAAAAAAGCTTACAACTTTTCAATTTTATTAAAATATGTATTTTTTAAAAAATTAAATATCTTAATAAAATTGAAAAGGGAAAAGAAACGATCCATTTTTTTTCCGTTTCACTTAAATTTGTAAATCCGTGAGTATCATAAATTACAAAAGTAATATGTTATTCCAGAATGCTTAATATATAAGGTTTGAGAAAATATATAATAAATACAATAAATCTGAACTTAGATACTTTAAATTTTATAACTAAAATTAATATCTTAGCCTGATGTTTAACATAGAAAAAAAGTTAATGATAGACATCAGAGAGTCATAAATCATTCTTATCTTTGACTGTATCAGTAGAAGTTGGAGAGAGATGTTTCGTTGCATTAATTATTGATACAATGTTAATTTTTCGATTCATGTTCATAAATCAAAGCTGTCTTTTTACGTTTAATTAAATCATGTCTTGATATATTTGGGAATGATCTAGAACGATCAGTGTTCCCGTTTTAAGCCCTGGATTTCCAATAAAAGATAAAATTGTAACTTATTATAAAGTAGCCTCGAAAAATTAACGATATGACATAGTTTTAAAGTTTAATTAATGTATATTATTTTGTTTATGTTAAAAATATGAGTTGGGAATTTGCATCTTATGAACGAAATATATACACTGGTATTTTACCCCTTAATGTCCGCTGGCGTATATATCCATCTTGCTTAACCGGTACGTTATGAGCCCTGGATATATACGTCTTACCGAAATACGATTCTTTTCTTTGCGCTGCTACCAGTAAAACTGTTTTGAAGGCTTTGGAATGCAATAAAATGACCTTGACAGTGTAGGTGAAGGATTTACTTGTTTCAGAGAAAAGTTTGTTTCTGCATTTTTTTTCCCCTTCCAATACACCTCAAACGCGAATCTATCGAATTGCGTAACTTTTAAGCGTTATTTAAGGGTTAATACTAGAAGATACGACTGAGATATTTAATCAAATTTATTCAAAAGCACTGATAGGAAAGTATAACAAATGCTTTTAAACAAAAATGAGATTTTTATGTTTCCGTACACATGTATATTGGCATTTAGAAGAAAATGTTTTACGAGCGAAGAATGCAGTGGTGTTAAATCACATATCTCAACAAATTTGGAGGTGTTGTTTGAAATATTTGACAAAATGAAAATGAAAATAGTTAAAATGAGTAATACAGGTGTTTGGATATCAGAATAAAGAGGTTAATGATCGGAAGACAAGGCAAGGCAGTACTAAGAGCTTATTGCTAGAGATCTTAACTCCTTAAATGCCGAGGAAGAGTTACGAAATTTCCCCCCATCCCTTGTTGTCACTGTTTCCCTATAGGCACACGTAATTACCTGGTTTATTGGGGGGAATAAAAGGTCTATTTTTCTACCTAAAAATTGTTTGCTTTCAATTAAAAAAAAAAAAGGATTAAATAATAAAATGAAAATAAAAAAAAAATTACTCTCTAGAGTTAGAATATAATAAAAAATAAATTATAACATTTTCATCTGTTTTGTGATATATCCTAAGACATGGTTGAACAAATAAACCAGTATCTCTTCCAGTGCATTCGTACAAAAAGTTAAAAAGCTCCTATTACACACTGTAAACGAGGATGACTGTAAATAAAGAATAGAAAATAGCACACCTAAAAGTAAAAACAAGAAAAACTGTTTAGATATTAATTCATCTTTTTTTAATATACTCTTTCAAATTCCTTCCCCACCTCTTCTCCGAAATAAGTCAATTATTTAGTTAATTTTATAGAAGCACTGTCAATGTAATTTTATTGTATTCCAAAGCCGTGGGACTAGTTTTTAGCAGAGCAGCATAATACAAAAGACCTCCTTTGTTAAACGAGTATACACGTTAGGAGTACCAAAGGCACAAGCTCAGCAGGACGCGTATACACGCCCACGGCAGTAAAGGGTTAAATGTAATGATGATATCTCGTTCAACTAATGGATCCCATATAAAAAACCTGTTCTGCAAAGACGTCTTGGAATGATCACAAAGAGTCATAGTGATCAATGAAAATCAAGTTTTTTCAATTACTGTGAAGCGTAATAGATCAATAACTTAAAGCTATTTTGTGAAATTCATGTGCCACAGAAACCTAAATTTTAACTATTCATATTTCTCGATGATTTCTTTAGAATAAAATTACTGTTTGGGACTCTCTCATTTTTACACTCAGAAGATCCTGTTTAATATGATGTAGTTAAAGTTTTCGAAAATATAATACAGATTCAGTTTAAACAGTGATTCGCTAACGTTCCATTATCCGGAGGAATACTGTATATGTTCTTCCAAAATCCAAGACAGAAACCGTTATGGTTGTTGAATAACTTTAGTGAAAACGTTAATGATAGACCTTTATATCTCTATGAGGACTTTGCGACGACTATGAGATCAGAGACCTAATAAATCAAAGTTAAATACATTATTAAAATAATAATTTAAAGAATTATTTGAGAAAATGAGTATACAGCGTAATTATATTAGTACAAAGATAGTAAAAATTTCATAAGAAAGAATTTCCATATATATCTGTAAAAATATGATAATTTCTAACAGAGGTCAAAATACCAAGTAAGGTTTTTTTGTGTTGTTTATACGTATTCATACCCTAAATTTTTATATAACGTAAACATAGCATTACCATTTTTTTTCTCATAATAATTGCAACATAACAGTCAACTTCATGGAATAAATTAATAAAATTCAGTTAGGTAATATCTCATCAGTTTTTTTATCTTTAAATTTAATTTGAGCCTTCTTAGTTAATAGACTTACGAGACGTATCAATTCGAAACGTCTTATACTTCCTTTGTCACTTATACATTGACAATTTTCATTAATTTAACAAAATTATTCATAAATTGTTTTGGGGTACCTACACGGTGAGTGTACCTTTCTTTTCAGAGATATCAGACTAAGAAGAAACAACACCAGCCATAAGCTATAATTGTCACCCAAATTAAAGTCGCAATGCTGTATTAACTCCGCAATTTGAAGTGAGAGATTACCATGTATGCTTCTAAAGAGGGCGCAGTCCTGAGAATGCATACGATATTGTCAGATATGCGATGTGCGTTCGATATCCACATGCGTGTGTGATAGAATGGGACATTAAAAGATCTCGTTCGCATCGCGTATGCCTCCAAACAATAGCACTGTCAATTCTGCTCAGTAAAGTGCCACACTGCATGAACTGAGAAAGAATATCCTGAATTAAGGATGTGTTACGCTGTCCGACGGAGTTATCATCTTACATGATAATGTTCGTATTCATTTTGCCTTGGCGGTCCAAATATTGTTACGACAATTCCTCTTCGAAATTCTCCAGCATTCCTCTAATAGTCTGAACCTCTTACTGTATTAATATCACGTGTTTTATCCATCCAAAAGCTCTGAAGAAATGGGGATTTCCCGACGATGATGAAGTCAAAGCTGCTGTTGAAAATTGATTCCACAACCAATCCCGGAGCTTCTTCACTCAGGGTATTCATCGTCACGTGAATCGCTGGGACACTTGTTGTCACTACAAGTTGTTTAGAGACATATATTCAAGACTTATTTAGCTTATTTCCTTTGTATACAATTTATATATGACTTTTGGGCAAAACAAGTCAGCAATCATAATTCAAAGACTATATAAGACTATATAGAGACTATATATATATATTCAAGTCTATATATAAGTCTATATAGAGACTATATATTCAAGACTATATATAAGTCTATATAGAGACTATATATTTAAGACTATATATTCAAGACTATATTAGAGACTATTTTTCAAACTAAATTACAAAACATGTATTCAAGTCCCCTTTACAACCGTCATGTATTCAGACTTTTTCAACATGCATTCCAAACGTATTGGGGCCTATAATTAAGCTTATGGATCGTAAAGGTATATAAGACCCTCTAAATTAAAAGACTATGTAGACTAAATATTCACTAAGAGAATAGATATATTCAGACAATATAGGCAATAAATATTCATTTTAATAGGGCTAAAACCAACTTGCAGAGACTAATATTCAAATTTTGGAACTATTTTTATCAAACTTTAATTACAAAACATGTTAGTCACCCTCTACGAAATAACGTACACGGAAGTTGGATGGATCTTTAAACTGGTATTTCGCATGTCCATTAGTGGAATATACCTGGGAACTGGCTATCCTTCCTAACACAATTGAATAATACAATTTGCTTCTTCTAAGATCAAATGATTTCTTATCAATGTTCGCGACAATATCAATATCATTGAACCATGGGTCAAACCAACTGCAGTGCTACTTTCATTTTGGTGACTCTTTTAGTGATCACAACCACTCGATTACCACGGTGAGTGAGTGCATGTTTATTTACATCTCACTGTGAAGGAACACGAGGAAGATTGGTAAAGGATCTTTTAATTTTGAACCACGGTCAACTAATGAGGTAACACCTGGGCTTGCCCCCTCCCTTTTCCAAACTAACACAGCTTGACATATTAAATTTGCATCAATCCCACTCTACAAGGTAGGTCTATAACACTCGACACTCCGGTCACGAGTTCGTAACCATAGCTACAAAGCTACTGCCGTCTTAGTTACCATGATACTCAATTAAAAGAAATGACATCGCCAAGTTTGATCCAAAATCTTTCTATTTTTCCTCCCTGGAACAATTTTTGTTACTTTGAATTCAAATAAATATATTTTTTTCATATTGTTCAGTATTTAAGTTCATGTGGGATGATTTTTAACCATCATTTTTAACCATGAAATAACGTTAAAATCAGGAGAATAAGTAGATAATTTATCCCGTTTCCTTTTTCCTTCATAAATAGCACAATATTCTACAGTTAAAATACCTTTGTTTAAAATTCAAAAGCAGTCTACGTTCAGTAAGTTATAGCACTTTCTTACACACATTTGTTAATTTTAACAATAAACTTAAAATTTTAACACTAAAAATTAAAGAGAACATTTTGATTAGTATATTATATTTTGTTCAAACACAATAAATTCAAAGCTAAAGAAAAATTTATAACTATCAATAAAAACTGCGTCATAAAATCTCCTTTTCAACAGAAACTTGAATACAAAAGGTAGGTTTTCAATACACGATTTTAGTTATTTTTCAATACGTTATATTATTACTTAAGGGTCTCAGGGGTGTTAATTTTGTCTCGAGAGCTGAAAATATAAGCAATTTTCCTTTTTGTATAACTATTTGAGGATAAAATTAAGTAATTCAATTCGTTACACGTTATTTATAAAAGAATAAGGTATCAAAAGAGTGTAAAAGGGTTAAAATAAATTCGAATTTTGAAAGTTTTAGCATATGAAAATATAAAACATTTCTGCAAGAAATATTAACTAAATTTTATTTTGTGCATGATATTTTTTTAATAGTAGCTCTAATTATTAGCACTAAGCTGGTTCTTAAAGTTAAATTTATATCTCTACAACACTGTAGCATTTTTATATGGATATAATAATAAATAATCTTTTTAGAAAATAAAAAAAGCACATTTCTAATTTCTTAAAAATTTTAATATTTTTAAGTTTGTTGAAATAAAAAAGTACATAATATTAAAATTAGTTAGGATTTAAACAGTATCATTTATAATCAGTTTCATGCGTCAAAAGCTACTATTTTAGAAAAATATAATGCGCAAGGTAAAATTTGCTTATTATTTCTTACAGAAATGTTTCTTATTTTTATATGCTTGCAATTTTTAAAATTATGATTATATTTAAATATTTAACAGTTTTTTGAAACCTCATGTCTTTAAATAATGTTTAAAAGAATCTAACTATTTTATTTTAACCCGTTTATATCTAGTCGAAAAGTGACACGAGACAAAATTAACTTTTTTCAGACTCCTTATTCGTTATATATCGTCATTGTTCTGAAAAATTACTGTTATGTAATCTTGGTTTGTTGAATGGTTAAATTATGACTCTACAAATTCCGTGTTTCAATCAACAATCGTCTCGATATTCTCTAAAAAAATCTGTAGAAATATTGAAGGTGTTTATTGGCGTTTTTTGTACAGAAATTTAATAATACGTCCCAGTTAAGAATGAAAAATGGCATCATTGAAAAAGGAAATATCTATTTTCCAATCAAGTCATCACGTCTCTCAAACTATTTGGGAATTTTATTGGAGGAACAAGCTACTAAATCTCATATAATCTTATCGAATATCAATATCCGATATCGCATGAAGTGTTATTTTCATAGAGGTGATTTGAAAACAAGGCTCTAAGAATTTCAAATGCCATGAAAACAGTAAGTAAAATTTGAGACACAACTTTTTTTTTTATCAATGAGCTTTCCTATATTGGTATGGGTCTTCTCAGTCCTCCAAATCAATCAATATTCGCAGGTAGTAAGCTCCTCGTGAATTCCGAAGACAAGACTTTGAACTTTTTGAGAATATCAGAATTGATTTTCATTTAATTTGCTAAAGTTTTCTGTAAAAATAATTTCTTATAGGTATTATACACACAGAGAAGGGAAATGTAAAGCATTCTTAATTGATTTTTGTAAAATGAAATTTAAGAAACCCCACACATAAAGCATTTTCCAGCATTAGAAAAACCTTTCAATGATTAACAGTTATGTCGTAAAAGTTAATATTTTCCTTATTTTATCAATATTGTTAATATAAATATGCAAAGAAAAATTTTAATGGAAGAAGTTCAAGAAACCCGCATTGAATTTCTATAAATTGACTTACAGAAACATCATATAAACATATGATAATATTTATATTATAATTTTTACTTTTATGATGCTAGTTTTATTGTACAGTTTTAAGTATGAACTTATGAAAGAATATTAAAAAGAAAACTCATCATACACTCTCTTCTTTTCATCTTTATACTCGTATTTTAACAATTTAATTGTCGAGTAAAATATATTCGATTCGCTCCCCGCTGCCACCATTTTTAATTTATGCAGTGTACAGGAGGGGGAAAAAGGGGAGGGGGAAGATTTTTTTTTAATACGTAAATCTCTTGCAAACACTGATAAAGTCACTGCTAAGATCATTTTTAAACTGGAGTGTGTTTATTTAGGTCTAAACTAAAATCTAGCTCTTCATTTGGCTGTTGAAGCGTTTATATTTAGCATTTTTTATTCAATTTTCTATTACTTTCAAGTTGAAACTTTTTTTTTATCCTAAAATTCATTCGATGAGTAGCTCAGTATAACGATGAAAGGCTATAAAAACAAGAATAAATCTTTCATTTGCAACAGTAGAGTTGCCAGCTAAGAACTTTAAAACAGTTGAAACTGAATACTATTTTATATGTCCAGTTTAAATTACGATATAATAATTTTAGTGAAGCATTTTTTAAATTTCTTTTCTGTTCTCACTTCCTATACATGTCTGCAGCTTAATAAGCACGTGAAAGATGCCAAATTCTTGATGAATTTAAACAGTTTATGTAGTATATCATACAGATGTATACCAAAAATATGTTGAAATTATCATGTGACCCTTAAAAGCTTAAATAAAGATTCTGTTGAAAAAAAAACTTATTTGATAGATTAGTTTACTTTGCCATCCTTTTAGTAGGTTGCATGCTTAGCAGATATTAACATTGGCAAAACTTATGTATCGTTTTTACGAGTGTACGTCAAAAAGCAAAGAGACTTTAATAATTTCTCTTTCCAAGGTTTCAAAACAAAGTTAGTATCCAGCGCTTAATAAGGGGTAGGTGACAAAACTTCTATATAAAGTGTCATTCAACTTTTCATGTAGTCGCCTGGATGTAGTAGACTGTTCAACATGGTATCTCCATTGTCGATCTGCACAAAAAGGAAAGCAGGGCAGTGATCCTTATTTTGTTTTAGGAAGGTGTGACTATTTGCGCTAAATACTAGCAATCCCTTCCATCACAATGCCCTGAACGACAACGATCGTCATTGGTTGACGTCGATGGATCTTTCATCATCACATACGGAAGTTTTTTACTGTTTGAAACGCTCTATACACTAGTAGGTTTTGTTTCGCGATAAGCATTTGTCACAATGCTGGTTCCACACCTTCTGCAAGCAAAAGTGAATCACTGTCATCCTTTACTCCTTGGTGCAGATAGACAAAGGAGCTAACATTTTGAATGGTCTGCTTTACTCCAGTGACTACGAAAGAAGATTATTTATCCAAAACCCGTGCTTGGCTTCTTGACCTTTTGGCACCGAGCCTCCCATTACCAACTGACAATGTCGCCAGTTGGGTATTCATCGAGTCCAGTGCATTGGAGCAGATGGTCGCCATCTATTCAGGTATGGCCGCAAAGTGAGCATGCCTAGTTCGCAGCCAGTCAAAGCAAGTGGAGGTATACTCCCAAAAAGTCATGTCCTGAGGTTAGGCGAAAGCAGGCAATACGCTCAGCTCTCTCCAGGTGCCTCGGGATTGGACCCACAATGGTCAGAGTTTCCCAAAGCTTTCCAAGGCTCTTGATCTTTTGGGTGACGATAGTATATTTGTCAATGAATGTGGAAAGAACGCTCTTCGCTCTTCTGAGAGTCAATGAAAACTTCCGGTTGGGATGACTCGGCTCCCTGCTTGACTCTTTGGTCAGCTCTTTTATTGCCAGAGATTCCTAGATGACTTGGGATCCACTGTCATGTTGACTACGAGAGAAGATGAGTGACACGCTGTATAGAAGTCTTACCGATTACCCCTTATTTAGCGCTAAATAGTAGCACTGTGGCCAAATTTTGGAAGGAGAAATTCAAACAGTTACTTTACTTTTTGACTTACCCTTTTATAATTAAACTAATAATAAGCTTTCTTTTTTCTTTTGTAAGTAAAAACTTTCTTTTGTCGTTCTTTAAATTGTTTGATGTTTGTGCTTTCATAACTATTATTGCGTATGAGTGCTAAACTATCTAAATTTTTGAATTGTTATGAATTGTTGAATTAATAGTTTTGATGTACTTATTATCCATTGCGTTGAGCTATCTGGTAATCGAAAGTGAGAAATACCACGTGCTATGAGATGCTATATTTCATTCATTTTTTGTACATCAATAATTCAAACCCAATGTAAAGTGGTCATGAACTGTTTCATACAGGGTTTATATACCCATGAAAAATCGCTAAAATATACGTTTACTTCAACTATCGTATTTAATCGAATCTAAGCCGACATCGAATTTAAGTTGAACCCAAATCCTCAACACGATTTTGGGAAAAATTAAAAAAATGGCTTATAGGTATCCAATATTTACAAAATTAGTAAAAATTCAAAAGAAGAACTGAATAATAAATGTGAAATGAATAATTGATTTATTTAACCAGGATTAAAACTCCTAAAGGTAGACATGAACAAGTAATTATTCTATACATCAATACTAACATCAGCTTATCCCATCCAGTGATATTTTCCACCTTTGATTCTAAGCCACACTAGATTTTCAGGAGCTTTAACATTGAAAAAGGAGAGGCTTAAATTTGAACAAATGCGGTAAGTTTTGGTTAAGTTTCTGTAGTTTGTTTCATAAATTAAAATTCAAAATATATATATTCTAGTAATATTATTATATAAATGGTACTTTTTTCCTTATAGGTTTTATAAAGTAGTTTTTTAGAATATCGTTAGAAAATTGTTCCTAAAAAAGAGATTGATTACTTTGTAGATATAAATCATGTCTCAATTTTTAGCCTAACTTGCACTGATATGCAAAAATAGACAAGAAATAGTCTAATGGCTTCTAATGTAAGTTCGTAATTATAATTCCAACCAAAACAATTTCAAAATATCTCCAAGATACATAAACTTAGTACAGGAAAACAAAGTTTCAAAAAATGAAAGAAATCTAAAGAATGAGAGAGCTAATATTCTTTTTATCTGAAGCTAATGTTACGCAGAATACGCAGGACAGGTTTATTGTATATTTGTTCAAATACTAATTAATACCTGTTTAAATATTATTTAGAAACACTAAAAATATTTTTGCCATAATATACATTTTTACTTAAACTGCTTTTATTACGTAAGTATAAAATATTAAAAATTAATAGATGGTTTATTTTATACATAAAATCAGAGGACTATCAAAGAGAAAAATGTGCCCTTCAAATATTTAAGGATTATTTAAAATATTCAAACAATAACCCTAGATTATTAAATTACTCATAATGTAATTTTTAGAATTATCTCTATAAGTCTGTATTCATTTAATGTAATCAATTCTAATGAAATATTTATCTGGAGAAAAATCAAACATTTATAAAAGCATGGACGAAACCACATAACAGTTTTTAATATATAAAGGGCTGTTTCTAACTGTATTATTTTACATTTAAAATAGATGAAAACAATTATGTTGCAGTAAAATAAATATTTGATTAAAAATAAATTAAATATTGTTTATAGTCTTTAAATAAGTAAGAAATTAACCTGTGAGGTAAATAATAATAAAAAATAATACATAAGAATCTTCGGAATGGATTTAAAATAGTTTTTTCATAAAAAGATCATTTAATTATTTGGGTTAGATTAAATACAATTAATTCTCAATAAATTTTAATTTATGAAAAATTTCTGAAATTTATTTGAACAAGTTATTTTAAACAATTTTGAAACAGAATTCCTTCAGTAAATTCTTCTTTCTAAGAATAAATGATAAATGTGCATTTAAAAACATCTGAAAATGATTTGATTTTGATACATTTCAAACATGGAATGAAAGAAAGTTTATAACATGAAAAAATATAATTAACTTGAAAACTTTTTTTTTCACAAAAAAATAAATAAAAGTATTAATTAACATTTTAGAAACGTTAATTGTTACTGAAACATTTCTTTTTTACTTTAAAAGTAATTTTGTTAAAGTTAAAATAAGCGATATAATAAGTTCACATATGTAACAAGTTACATTATTATATTTATTAATATTTTTTTTTATTTATAAAATCCACAAATACAAGAACATTTTATGATATTCTGGATATTAATACACTTAAATATTTGAACGGAATATTTGATTTTAAGCAATATAATTTCATTTAAAAATCCTGAGATATACTTGTTATTAGTGAGTTTTGCTTTTGGCAGTTAAGTTGACTGACTATACGTACAAATAAATATTTTTTTTTATATTTAGTGTTAGTTAAATCAGAACATACATATATAATGGTTTTAAGAAAATTATTATAATAAAAATTATTTAAATAATACATGCTTCATTTATAAAAAAAATTATCAATTGCGCACACACATGCCTTATTTCCCATGGAAATTTTCCTTCCCCTCTTGTTGTCAGTACTTCCTGGTGTTATTTTCAGGCAGGTTTCTTTACTCTTCCCTTATCCCGGCGTTGCATGGGCATTTTGTGTCATGAAATTCGTTTCCTCTCTTTTAACTACCCAGGGATATAATTTTTCTTCAAATTTCGATCAAAGTTTTACAAAAACAATACTACTTTAGTTAAAAAAATATTCATTTAATGCAAAAAAAGAAAACGGGTCTGATACTAACTAAGAATATTACAAAAACTAAGTACATTCATTATTATTTTAATAGTAATTACTTTCTAAAATAATAGCCCGACGTTACACGGGTTTTCTTCACTGTATAAATATCCTCTTTGAAAGTATAAATATCCTCTTACAGTCTCAATTAGCACTTGGTGGGTGGGATTTCTATATTAATAAGCTATTAAAATTTTATTTTTCAAAATTTCTTCGACTATTTTACCAAGTCTGCCGGGTTTATTCCTCTCAGTTTAGCCCGGTATTGCACTGGCTTTTGCTGAGTGTATAAATTTTTTCCATGGGAATTTGTCCTTTCCCTCCTGACGCTAGTACTTCTGTGTATATGCATGCGCGATGTGAGTGATTCCTTTAATTCTGTCATTAAAATTTCCTTCCGAATTCATTCCACTTCTTTTCCTTGTGAAAGGATTTCTTACCCATCCATTAAGTCCACGTTACTTGGACATTTTTGAGTGTAAAACATTTTCCTCTCCCCCAGGAATGAGATCTACCTCCAAATTTCTATTTTCTCTCTCATTTGAAGATTTACAAAACACAATAGTGTTTTAGTTAATGAAACATTAATTTAAAGCAAGAAATATTCAGAAAATATTTCTGATGTAATATATTACAATAACTACACATATTCATTTTATTTTAACAATAAATACTTTCTTAGAATATAAAACAATAAAATATATCACAAATTTTCATTTATAATCAATCTTATTACACACAGTTAGCATAAAATTGTCTCAAGACACTAATTTAGTTTTATCCAGAAGAACACAGACAATGTGTACGATTTTATTCTAAAATAATTAATTTTGCGAAGAATAATGCAAAACAATAATGCTTTGGACTTTTTTTTATATTTATTAATGTCAATCTGTTATCATTTTATAATAAATTAAAAAAAAAAATTCTTACCACAAGCTATTACAACAACTACTTATTTCTTGGGGTTTGAATTTTAGATTAAAAATTTATAATTATAATACATTATAGTTTAAAACACTAAAAAACACCATTTTATAGTTAATCAAACTAAGTTGTAAGGTAATCTTTTAGTCATTTAGTTAGGAATGGCGATCTGAGATCGATTAATCGAATAATCAATTTCTCTGGTAAAAGAAAATAGATTTTTTAAATCGATATGTAGCGTTAAATCGATTCAGTGAATCGATGCTTCATCCTAGAAAATTGATTTTCGATTTTTTTGTTTTGGATAAAAACATAAATGCTTTTACAATTAGTTGAATGTACTATTTTTCAGTTGTGCTCCTGAAGTATGATCCTGTACTTTACTGCAGTATTTCTCAAACTTTCAAAACTGGCAACCCAATCAATTTTCAATCATAATTTTTGTCGCCCTCACCCCTCTGTACAACAATAATGTATTTACAGCAACAAAAATGCACTTTGACGCTAAAGCTACAATGCAGTCTCAATTACAAACTGTATAAGTTTTAAATTTTGTATATGATACTTTTAAGTAATATATATTTTAAGAAAATTACTCAAAATATATATTACTTACTTATTATTATGTTTTTTTCTTTCTCTAATTTTTAAACTGGAACAGATCCCAAAGTGATATATTTAATTAAATATTTATTTCCTTCAGCATCCATTCGTAAAAGTACAAATGTCAGAAAAATTGTCTAGTCTATGTAGCTCCCTATCATATCCATCATATCTGGCATTATGGGGTACGTTTGCGTGAGTCTGGGCAACTTATTGGACGTCTGCGAAAAACATGTAAAAATGCTTTTCCTCATACGATTCCAGTCAGTTTTGGTTGACTCGATACTTCTATAGCTACCGAATCTAGCTTGAATGTACATTTTATAATCTGCACGTTAATTGTAATTCACGGTAATTAAGTATTTACGACAGTAGATTAAAACAAAATCATACAAACATTTTTAAGTCATAAGCGAGCATTCCACGATAATAAAGGATCAACAAGTACACAGACGAGCATGATTGCGAAAATTAAAAATCAAGAAAATATTCTCAAAAATACTTAAATTTTGGATTTACCACTACCGAAGTAAATGATAAAAAATAAAAGCCCCATCTCGTCATGTGTTAAAACTTACAAATCTGAAGAACAAGTGGAAGTAGTTTTTAAAACCATGCAAAATAATTTAGTCATGTTGGCAAAGAATTTAAAAAGTATTTTCTTGATGAGGACAACTTGGTAGAAAGTTATGAGTGGATTAGGGATCTATTTCAAAATATTCCAGAAGGGCTCTCATCTTCCGAAGATGAAATCTTTATAGATTTCACATCCAGTGAAAAACTAAAAGGCAATTTTGCAATAAATTGCTCTTTGAATTTTGAGTAGAGGTAGATGGTGAATTTTCTGCACTGAAAACAAAAGCACTTCGTATACTATTACCATTTTCAACATCCTCCCTTTGTTAAACTGAATTTTCTGCGGTGGCTTCTTTGAAGACAAAATATAGATATCAGCTAAATATAGAAAAATAACTCAGAGTGTCAATTTCTGATATTAAACCCTCCTTTGAAAAATTTTGCTCTACAAGACAAGCCCATGTGAAAGTCACTAACAATTACTAAACTTTTTTTAGTTTAGTATTAAAAAATTATTTATAAAATCCCCTTCTTCAGCACTGATAATTAAACGTATACTGGCTAAAATACCGGTTTTTGCAACAGTTTTTTTTTTAAAAAAAATAAAACTTATTCTTGATTTAATAGCTGAACTGTAAGGAGAAAAAAACGGGTGCACGAATGTATACAAAATGAAAAAAGGATTTTTTTAGATAAATGCTAAAATTGTAAATAGTTTTAAAAAAACTGTAATTTTAAGCCTCACAAATTAGCACTTAGAATTAATGTTAAATAATGAAAATAATATAAAATTCCAGAAGAATATTTTAATATTGAAAGCGAAAGACTTCAAAATGTTTTAACCCGGGAGCGGGCGCGCACTCCATACTAATTAATGGTTTTTTGGAGGGGACTCAGTCACCCCAATCTTTTGTTTATAATTATTTTTGTACACGTAAAACAAATTCCAGTGAATAATTTAATTAAAAAAAGTATACTTCCCGGCTTTCGGACTTTTAAATTTTTTATTTGATAATTTGAAAAAAACCCAAAAAACTGAATTAAAATGATTCAAAAGTGAAAACTTAATAAAGGACGCAAATCAGGACATTTTTCCTAATGTTACAGGAATGTTATTTGCTGGCAAAGCTGTCATATTTTTTTTCGTATTGATTTTTAATGAGTTTTATGATCAAGTGAGTGAATATTCGTCACACTGTTCAGCTCCCGGGGGTTTTTTGGAGAGGCCCTCGTTTTTTGAACCATGGTCGGCGAGGATGCACTTGAGCGGGTTTTTTAACAGCACAACACTCCAATGGGAGGACGTTTGAGTTCAAAAGATTTAACGTACATCTCTCCCCTACACGGCGGGGGTCTTTAGTGGTATTAGACTTCAACTCGTGATACCATTGTTGATCAACAAACAGCGAGTTGAACTTTTTCTTTCTTGTGTCTTTTTGACAAGGCGAATTGAAACTTTTGTACACTTATGGCTTTATATTTTAGTTGATGCAGTTATTTAGGAAGCATTTAAAAATTTTCCTTTCGTTTCATGTTCATCGCGTTTCTCCATCATAAATAATATCCATTCTTTCAGCAGGTTCTTCCTTTGCTTGATAAGTTTCAACTTCCTTCAGTAGAGATCACACTTCCCCCTAGCCACCGCTCCCGGGTTAAAAGTGTATTCAGAATAAAAAAAAGGATGTTCTAAAAAGAATTATGACGTTTTTCACTGAGCTTTATATGTTTGAGAATACTAATAAAAATAAATCTTGGCCAAATAATCCTTCAAATAATCAATCCTTTTCCAAATATCATAAAACTCTTTATTATTTACAATTTCCCTAAGCGAAAAACAAACACATAAAAGATGGGATGGAGCTAATGTAGAACTACCATACCAGTAAAACGGAAGGTCAATCAAATGATCAGCAATTGTATTATGCTGCCTGGCTGAAAGGTGAATCATGTCTTCTCCTTTTCTTTCTACAACTAATGTACAGTATTTCAATAATTAAAATGATTTTTTTTACTTTCCCAGAATTTTTTCAGGGGGGTTTCCTTTTTTTTTAACGAATAATATTTTAGGTTTTAAAAGAAAACGTAATAAAAAAATTTCTCATCGATGAATTACAGCAAATTAAACAAAATGTTTTTTTTTTTTTAAATTTGGTTTTGGGTTCTTTGATATGGTAATACAAATGATTGTAATTGTCGAATTCCCTGAACTAAAAAACTCGCTGATTTTACTGATAAGAGATTGTTTATAATGGTACCTTTAATGTTTTTCATAAAATGGATTTATAATTACACTGTAAAAGCAGACTTGAAAAAAATTATTTTTAAAAACGATCTTTAGATCTCGATTTTGTAACGATTCATCATTCGATTCAATCGATTTAAAACGACTTTTCAGAAAAAACCCATCCCTACGTCTAGTCTGGAATTAGTCGCCAAATTTGGAAATGGGATCTGAAATTAGTCACTAGATGCGAGATGGAATCTGAAAATAGGATATCTTTAATATAGAAGATCTAGATCAGGGCATAGGAACAAAATTATGAAATTATTGTATTGTCATTAGTCCTGGACAAGTGAGCGAAATTTCTAATTAATCTGACCTTTCAAAGTAGGTAAAAATTGAGCTCAAAGATTCTGTTACGTACAAGTGAAGTTTATGAAAGGGTGTTAAAAAAGTCCGGTGAAAAAATGCCTAGAAATTTATTTACAACCACTGAAATAATAAAAAAAAAACATTAAAAAATAATACTATGTGATTCAAACAGTGACATTTTAACCATTTTTTTCTAATGTTTTTAAGATTATTCCTTAAATGGTTTCATTATGTATCTCATAAATTAAAAAGGAAGACATTTTTATGTAAAATAATATAAATGTACTTGATGTAAAAAAATGTATATTATATATAACTAACATATCCATTGTCTTATCTTAAATTCTAAGAAAAAATTTGTTAATAAAACTGATTAGAAAAATATTGATTTACCAATAATTCATTACATACCATTTGCTTAAAAAATAGCACTAAAAGCAAAAATCTAGTTTCCATGAAATCCATCGCAAAAGTGACAAAGGAGAAGGGGGGAGAGGAGTAAGGTTGTGTAATTTGTTTTCGCTCATGCATTATAAACTTGCAATACCATGAGTTTTGTGGTAGGTTTACCTTAATTTATTATTACCAGCATTTCGCAAATTTGCCGATTTTTTAATTGAATTCTTTAGTTTTCACGGAAACGAAAATGTACCTTTCTAAAAATAGTTTTATGTATGAAATAAAAAAAAAAAATACAAATTTTTAATACTACAAAATTTGACAACTTTCTTAAAGGAATTTAATTGTATTCCATTTCAGCTCTCTCAAAATTGAAGAGACAGGTCTGGAAATTTCGCTTGGCTAGAAACAGTTTACGCTAATAGCGCCATTTGATTTGCTTAAACGCAGTTTGCAAATGCTTTTTTTTAAAGTTTTTTTTTTTTGAAGGCTTAGTTTTTAAGTTAAAGTTTCCTTAATTTCTCACATCGATAACAAACAAAGGTAATATTTAAACAGAGAAGGTAAAAAAAAAGTTATGCGTAAAGGAATTCTTTTAAAAAGGGTATTAAACTAAAAAATAAACTTTTTTTTTTAAAATCGGAAATGAAACAGGCTAAGTTCGGAACAGAAATCGGAATTTCTGTTCCGAACTTAGCCAGGCACCTTACCTTATGTCTTTATTAATGCATAAAAATATTGGAGTTTTGGCATTCAGAAATTATAATTAACTCTTGCATACTATTAGACGAATTGATTTCAATTTTAGTCCCGGACCTTTTGAGATAATAAGAATTTTCATGGGACATAAGCCTCTTACATTGAAACGACAGAATGATTAATTTTTCAAAGGATTACAGGTCGCAAGCTTCATCATAAATATGTATAATGTATGGTCAAGTTGTAATGAATTATTCTGAAATCATGACAACGCTTTGACTTTTGACTCCAACGACAAATTCCAATTTTATGGAACAATAGGAAATATATTTCAAAATCTCTCTTTGAGAGTGATGAGAAATGATCTTGAAATGGATTAGGTTATATTCCATTGATCCCAACTCAACCAACCCTTTTGAATTAGCAATTATGCAATTTGGATCTTAAAGTATTGAACATTATCATATTAATGCTATTTTTGAAGAGAGCAAAATTTCTTTTATATTTAGCATAAGCAAGAATGTTCTCATTAGCTTTTCGGCCAATTATTCAACACTTTACATTTTGAAACCTGTAATGCTATTGGATAGCTTTTTACTTGTCTAGTGTACTTAAAATCAAATATTAAATTTAATTTGAATAAAATATCGAAAAAACAAATGATGTTAATTTATCTTAGAAGTAATGTTTCAAAGTAAATTTACACAGCGTTCATTTATAATTTTAATTCATAGAATTTGTTTATTATATCAATATTTTTTAAACAAAGATTTATCCACGTATATTGATATAATAAATCATTGTTTGATGAAACACATATCATTGTAATATTAAAAAATTATCAAATAAATATATTTGTTATTCAATATGGCTTCATATTTATGCCTATGATAATTTGCTCCCCTTTTACAGTTATAGTTAATGTTTTGGAGGTATTCAAACTTTTATGCGTACATTTATCTAGTTTCCTTTTGTTTTCTTAAAAAATATGAGTAAAAGTTGTTTTTTCATAAGAAATAGGCCATATTTTAAAAGGTTGGCAGCAATAGGTATGGAAAGCTTTCTAGGGAGGTGAAAAAGGTATACCCCACTGATTTTATCAAATGCGGTTACTTTGGAATGATAATGAGGTGTATAGAAAAACATTCATAATTGAGTTCTTCGTCAGAAAGAAACGATTTCAAAATATTCTTACATTTATGACACCAAATTTGCTTCTTTTTTATATATGCATGGTGTCTTAAATTTATTCAAATACTTAGGAGCAATTATAAACAAAAAAAAAATTACCTGTCGTCAGTCATAAAGAATAATTGATTGTGATTATGTGTAATGACAAAAATTAAATCTTCATCTGGTTAGAAATTAACTAATTCGGATAAGCAAAGTGGCTCTAAGGCGCTCAACGACGAAGAATTATAATACACTGGTGTGCAAAAAACAACAATGAAAAAATTTAGGATAGCCATAAAATTTGCAGAAAAGGAGGTCGGAGATCAGTAGGGGGAACACGTAAGTCGTAGAAACGTCATACGTATGCAAATATCAGAAAAAAGGAGCGATGTGAGCGTACCAAACGCGTGATGTCCGGGGCGCTGCTCAACAGTAGAATAAAAGAAGGACGGAAAAAAACACCATATTCTCTGAAAAGCCAGTGAGTCAGTTCGTGAAATATGGCTAGAAGAAATCACCGGGACGACTTCCCCGTGGAAAAATGATCAAAAGCTGGAGGGGGGGCGTACGTCACCGTGCAGCTGCACAGTTCGAATAAACAAAAGTGCGTTTCGCGCGCCAAGCGTTCCAAACCCAAAAGGTACAGCTGTAAAAAGGTTGGGGGCCGCCCGAGGACGACAACAGGGGGGTACCATATATCATCCTGCAGGCGAAAAAGTTCACAGCAGTCAAAGCGCCATTGCGAAACCTGCGCAACAGGTCGACCGGTGTAGCCCCGTGGCTAGACGCCTTCACAAACCTGTTCACCCGCCGCCCTGAATGCTGCCTTCCGTGGATGGCCCCCGAAGCCACCGTTTACAGGGACAGAGAGCACAAAACTGGACAACTGATCAATGGAGTCGGGTTTTTTTACGGATGAGAGTCGGGTTTAGTACCGAACGATTCTCAACGCGTTTTGATTTGGGAGAGATCGGGACCCCCCTTTCCCAGTAACACAAAAGGGAAAAACATCGAGGGGGTCCAGTTCTTGTCTGTGGCATTATGCGAACGGCGGAACGAGCTTCCCCTTTTTGACAGAGGGGGGTAAGGGGGTCGCTATTGTGAGGAGGTACTTTTCCCCCTCTGCATCTTTTTCCGGGGTGCCTTCCCAACTTCACTTTATGGATGACAATGCACGCCAGTCGCACCCTTTGGGGTTGAGGGGTGCTGGAAAGTGAAGATATCACTCAAGGATTGGCCAGCTTTTGATTTAAATTTATAAAATGTGGGGTGCTTTGGGGGGGTATTGCCACACGCTCAACATCCGGGTTTCAACCGCTCAAACAATGTTGATTGAGGAATGGGCCCCTACCTCAAAAATGTTTCACCAGCTGGTTCTGAGTATGCGGAGAGACGGTGCAAAGCAACCATTGAGTGGGAGGGATATACCATATTAAAGGGAAAATCTGCTTGTTGTTCTTCCTGTTGGGGTAGACAATCATGAGTCACGATACTATGCGTTCAAAAAAGCTTGTTTCTGTTTGATTCCTACCATGCGTTGTATTCCTTTTCAGGGCCCATGCTTTCGTCCTCCTTTTCGAAATAATACTCCCCTCTTTCAGAATTTCATGTCTCTCGATTTTTTCGTGAAGTTATCAATAAAAAACCTGTTGCTTAAGTTTTGCACCATGTAGTTTCCGCTTTTATATTTCAGGCACCCAGTTCAGGTATGT
>BMAV01010937.1:0-31933 GCA_019973955.1 Trichonephila inaurata madagascariensis
CAACAAACAATGACCCCATGGCCACCTGCACCTGTCATCCAACATCTGTTTGGGGATGAATGGATAGGGTGATTTCAGATGAATTGACAAGGTGGGGTTCACATCAATCGAAGACGTTACATCTCTTTGTTCAGTAGGTATGCTAAACTATGTTTGAATATTGGGATAATAGCCTTTGTCGCTCCATATCCCACAAAAATAATAACTGTAATGTGTTTGAATAACAAAGTTTGAAAGTTTTTTAATGTCACTTTTCTTTTTAACATAATCTTTTTTGTGTGTGTGTGTGTGTTTGAATAGTTTTGTGCTGACAAATTAATTTTTGAATTAGTAACATTTCAAGATAAATAATATTTTGATAGAACATTCTGGGATTTTTTTATAATTATAAATAAACTTTTTGTTTAATTGCTGTTGAAAGTAAAATGTGAGGTAACTAATGCAATATGCAAAGTTATGCAATTTATAAATATGCAATAACTTTTTTAGAAAATTGTTGGTTAAGGAACACATGAATTTAAATACCTTTCCAAAGTAAGTATAAAAATTTTATTTTAATGTTTACATCGATATTCAAACTAATTAAATTGTTATTTTATCTTTAATTGCAGTTGAAATTGGTTAAATTACTGAAATATTGTTAAATCTTGCATGGACACTAAATAAAGTACTAGCTTTAAGATCAGCCAATTCTTTATTTAAGTTATTTGAAAATTTACGCAAAAATATCTACAACGCGCAAAAGCGAATCATTCCACACTCTCTTGGGGCAGGAGGAGGGGGAGAAAGAGAAACGGACAAGGGATGTTTTTTTTTATTTTATTACGTGCCAGCTGCAAAGATCGTTGCTTGTCGGAAGGAATGAATACAGTGACCGAATGGAATGGTCAACTAAAGATCCTTATCAGAAACAGGGGTTCCTATTGGAACTTTCACGGGGAACAGTTTTTGCTTGAACAATAGAGAAGGGTCGTTTTATCTTAGAGGTCAAATGCGACGCAGTACCCGTTTGCAATATAGGGACGTTTCTTCCGCCGAAAAGGCAGCTAATTGTTTAACCCCTCCCCAACGGCTTTTCATCGTATTTTTAGCAGCGACAATAATAAATCAGGAATAGGGGAGTGGTTCAAATACTTGAAAATTACCCTTCATGTTATACTGTGAATTTCTTTTTCTTCGTCTCTTAAACCATGGGCGTAAATTATGACCATTTAAGGACAACATTGCAAAAATAAAATAATAAAAATTGCTGGGCTACACATACAATATTTTTTCAACAAATTGAAATAAAAATTAACTCTATATAATTTTACTAAAGTAAATTAACTTCTTTTTTATAATTTATTTAAAATTTGAATTAGATATGTTTAGGTACATATTTATTTTAAATTTGTAAAAGTTTCGTTTCATTTAGTTTGGATTTTATAAAGAGGGAAAAATCCAAATTATAATGAAATGGATGAATTTGCTTTTGTTAAACAAGCAAATCGATGTCGGGGTCAATAGACGGGCTTTCAAAAATTAAAAAGCATTAATTTTAATAATAAAATTGTGGTAGTTTTTGAAAAAAAAAAGCTATAAATTTTTTTAGAAATATTCCCAAAATTTCGATTAGAGAGATAACTGCATTTTTAAGAATAACATTAAAACTGTGTTTGCATTTGAGTAAATAAATTTTGAAAACGAAAGGCAAGGGATTATAACATTTGAATTTGACTCTTTTCACCCTATAGTGAATGTGGTATGGCAGTTAAAAGAACTATATAGTATCTTCGTTATCTCGTCTTTCCTCTGAAACAATTTACAGAGATAACATTTCGAATCATTAAATATTGATTAAAAATAAACTATTGATGATATAAACTATTTTTTATATATTTAAATAATTAAAAAAAAGTACAATTGTACTAATTTTAATAATAATTTTAGAAATTATATATCACACTAATGTGTACTTTTTGTGGAAGTTTTTAAGAAAAAAATAGAAAGAAAGTTATAGAAATTTTTAGAAATATTCCTAAAATTTCAATTGGAAAGATAGCTACATTTTTAAGAATAACATTAAAACTGCATTTGTATTTGAAGAAATAAATTTTGAAAAATGGAATGCAAAGGGTTATAATATTTGAATTTGACTCTTTTCTCCCTATAGTGAATATGGAGTGGTGTGGCAATTAGAAGAATGATATACCAACTTCGTTATCGTCCATCCCTTTAAAACAATTTACAAAGATAACATTTCCAATCGTTAAATATTGACTAAAAATTTTTTAATGTGAAACAAGTCTGAAAAATGTAAATAAAATTATTCAAGAAAGTAATTAATTTTAGGATTGCAATAGTAAATTAGATGATCAAGTGTATCCTGTAAAAAATAGACATAATTTGATATTAAAGAAAAATAAAACTATTCAGGAAAAATTGAGTGCCAGTGATAAAAAATATTCTTTTTTCTTTTTTTTTTATAAAACATGTCTTCAAAATAATCAAAACCTGCTTATAAAAATCGATAATCCTTGCATAATTCAATTCAAGTGAATTATTGAAGGACAACCAATTAAGAAGGTAAAAAATTATATTAATCTTTCACATAAAAATAATAATAATAATAATAATGAATAAAAGTTTATAAATTTTTACTGAAATAAAATTTTCAGTAAATATATATATATATATTGGTATTTTGAAACCAGATTTTATAAATCATATATTGAGAGTTTTACCTTAAAAATTATTGTATAAATTTATCAAAAATAGTTTTATAGTAAAAAAATATCACATAAAAATAATATATAAAAAATGTATAAGATAATAAATAAAAATGTAATAAATAAAGAAGATAACAGAGACAAACTTTTAAAAATTAAACTTTTTCATATTCAATAGTATTTTCTCAAATTTCTATAATTTTTAATTTCATATTTAGGAAACAAGATTTCCTAAATATAAAAGAAAATATCAACTGTTTCAAAGAAAATTGGAAATTTTACGTATAAAAAGAATTATAAATGTAAAAGAACTGTTTTATGAGCGCTTACATGTATAAATTTCTTCTATTTTAATCTCGTCATTTACACTATAATTACTACTCTAAAACTCTTTGAAAATTTGTTAGCATTCAAAATAAGCCCAAAACTGACATTAAAAATTCATTTTCTTTTTTTATGTATTCTCTTTAAAAAATGTAATTATATTTCGGATTATATTATGTTGCGGAAGAACCGCATTCCACCATTTTTTTCTGACTCTTCTTACTTCGTGTCGCTCTAAATCTGTGACGTTGCCAGATTTAATAGACGACAGCCACATTTGAATGATACTCGCTCTGTTTGGTGATCTTTGCGTATTTTGAACTGGTTAAAACCTCGAATACTGAAGAGTTCCCCTAAGATTAGCCCGAATCCGCCTTCATCTTTGCAGAACGACGTGGTGTTGTAGAGGGGGGGGCACTTAGATCGAAGCTAGGAACATGGTCGGCGCTAGCAGTTTCGTTGCCTCGGGCAAAGAGGTAAAATGCCACCCGTTTATAACAAAAATTAAAAGAGATTACCTAAAACCTTCCCGCGCTTAATGGTAAAATAAAACGTGAGCAAAAAAATTGCTATCAATAATGTTGAAGTTTTGATTAGCAAAGAATACTAATTTGTTAATTTATGTTTTTGGCACTAACTTAAAATTAGGGTTGCACAGAAAAAAAGGAAAGAGTAATTTCTAGTGTATAATTATAAAATACAGATACTAAAAAATACTAAAACAAATTATAGAACCACTAAATATCAAAACTTAATTACATATTAAAAATACACATTTAAACCGAGAGTTAAACTTAAAAGTGTTTTTTTCTCACTTTTAATTCTGAGAATTTTTTTTATTAATTTCTTCAGCCAGTTCATGTCAAGTCGTTTAGCCGATCCTCGATAATTGTGGAGCGTAAAATTTTTTAAATTAATTTTAATTTGGAGAAACTTTTTTCTCCACTTGCCACATTATTGGGATTAATATCCTTAAAACTATACCGAGATGTGGAGCAAAATCCAGGTTCGAAATGAATTTTAAAATCTCGACTGGACATTCTTTTTTATTTAGCAAAGCCTAAGCCGCAACTATCTCGTCTGCCAGGTCCAGCGCGTTTATATTTGATGAATTCCCATCAGTTAACACTGTTTCTAGATCTTTACAATACTTTGGTACGTCGTTTTCAGGAGTATCTTTTAAATCACAAATATAAATAATGAATATACTCAAAAGCTCATTAATGTTTTGCATTTTAAAAGAACTACTGTCGTCCTTTATAAGCGACTAAATTCAAGTTCACTCTGCAGCAAAACGCGCCAATAGAAGTTATCACTTCAAAAGTTATGGATTTGTAGTGGTTAGAATTACTGACTTATTTAGATACCGATACAGATTCATAATTTCAAAATGAAATAAACGAGAGCTGAAAAAAAACTCTAATATAAAAGAATTCTGAAATTTTAAATATTTTTGAGACTGTTAAATCATTTAAACTTTGGGATTTGGTACAGTATTTACTGTGTGAGAAATCATTTTACGAGTACTATTAAAATGAATGACAGAATCTTTTGGTTTTAGCACAAGTTTCTTTTTTGCGCAGTAATGCAATTAAAACTCTGTTCTGCTTCACTTGGATTGGAAAAGAGTTTCTGTGTGCACATGCGCCCAACATCATTATTTCTTATTTTACTTGGAGCAATTCTGCAGTCGGTTAGGTTATGTTTGTTGATGTGAGGATAATATTATGAATTCTGTAATGTCTTTTAGTTTTGAAGTAATTTTGAAGATTATAGTTTATATAACTTTCCTACCGTAGATTTTAAATCGATTTCTTTGAGAAATCTAAATGGAAATGATGGAAGAAGTTTCAGCGAATTTTTCTACAGTTTCGGTATTGTGATGCCCATGTTTTGTCTGCAAATATATAGCGTTCGCTTAAGATATGTATGCAAGTATCATGTTTGAATTTAATAATAGTTAGCATACACATACTTCTTGAAAAATTTCAGTTTCTAGATTTTAATTAATCATCTGAATTCGTGCCGGTCTCAAGCAATGCCTGTCCTTTTGGATACGTCTAATAACTTTGATGATGAGGATTCAGGTAAACATATTTTAATTTTTTCTTTTCTTTTGTTTTTAGCATTTATGTATATTTTTTATATATTCTAGAATTATTTGAATGGGAGAATGATTTATCTGCTTATTGATGTTAGTTTCATTATTTCTTGTCATCAATTTGTTTTATATTCTAATAAAGAATACTGTTTTGAATGTTAATATATTTCAAATTTTTGCGTTTAAAATTTTCTAGTATTGTCACTTTTTTATTAATAAATTACATCATACTGTAATTTTTCGTAAACACAAATGATATATCTTGTAATGAAATTATTTTTACCAATGATTTCATAATCTAGGATTTAAGTAACAGTTTGCCTCTTATGTGTGTTGCTTTATATTAATATTTTTGTAAAATATTTGTAAGTTTTAAATGGGGTTTCTTAAAAATTTATATGATGAATAATTTTTATTTAAAAACTTCTTTTAAATTAATGAAACAAATTGACACTGTTGTAATAACTCTGGCAATCAAGATTGTTATTTATTTCCATCCATAATATAAGTGTAAAATAAAAGCTTAAGTACCAATAAAGAAACTTTGGTTAAAGTGTAGTATAGGGGGGCCACTTGGCACTGTCATTTTTTTTGGCGACTAAAAACTTTCACCAAGGTACTTTATTCAGTGATGGGTTTTTTGGCGATCAAATTCGACAGCCAAGCAAAATAATTTAATAGTAGATGTTCCAAGAACTTAAAAATTGTAATTTTGTAATAAAAATGAAGAGATATTTATGTGAAATAAAAAATGTTTATAAAGATATCGTTAATGAATAAAATAAAAAATTGCATTTTTTTTAAGCAAAAAGATCTCGTAAATTAGAATATTTCAGAAGTAGGCTTACCTGCGTTCAGGAGAGTTCTTCCAAAAGAGGGTATATTTCTTTCACTGCCTCTAAATAGGGAGTGAATAGGTCATTTCTATTGCTGGGTTGCTTCATGTTTCTCCACATGTACTTCGCAAAGTAAGAATCAAATTGATTCTTGCATCTGTGGGCTCCTTTCAGAGATTTTTTAATGGTGCTCTACAAACCCTGAATGGAGTTCATGTTAGCGCTCATTTCTGGATCTTTGAAAAACATACTGTGATTGACTGAAAGATGAAGGAAACATTCATTTTCCAGGCAATCGTAAACTTTCCAGCAATTAATGTGATGATTGTACCCTCCTTTATGTTGCTCTTGATTGACTGAAGAAGAGTATCTTTCAACCTATCCTGCAGCACATGAAAGAAGCACTTTTAAGAAGCAATGACCTTTTAATTTCTCCTAACACTCGGGTTCCATTCACTTGTTTGCCTCTGTTGTACTTACTTTTACCCAACATGCTCTCATCTATTTCTACAATCACACCAGGATCTTCAAGCATCAAACTTTCGTACACACACATTTCCATGCATACTTCTGTACAAAAACTCATCCAACCCATGACTGTTTTCTTCGTAACACTAAGTTCAAAAGAAATAAAGTCACAGTAGACCTTTCGCACCCACATATTCATTAACTTTAGAATTTCAAGCATACTCAGCTTACTCTCTTCAAACCAGTTCAAAAGTTCTTCTTTACAGATCTCTTAATGCGATGTCCATTTGCTCCCCTCTTTTGGCATTACCAAATGTATCCGTCACTTGAATTCTTGATTAGATACATAGCCTTCCTTCTTGGTTCGGTCCTAGGAGAGCCCACACCCTTGGCGCCACTTATTTTGGTTGGCGATAATTACGCCATCTTAGTAACCCTACTTTGATACACTAGATATGGTAACCTTAACTGTATCTGGAATTTTCCTATTTTGTCGGTGGGCATTTCGAATTTTGTTTTGCTGGTTGGGCTCCGGGCTGGAAGTATGGCTTCGTGTGTGAGTGAATATACTTTAGAATTTTTTACTTTGTTGAATGTGAAAGGTAAGAAAGAATTGATTGAATGGTGTATGAAGGAAGGATTGATTGCTTCGAGTTATGCATGTCCTAAATGTAATGATCGTTCTGATGTAACATGGTCGGCAATAAAACGCTTTCTTCGAAATCGTACCAGCCACGCCGAAGGTATGTTCGACCATTACTTCGCAGAATATATATGGCGGCGCTCACACGATCATCGCTGAGCGATGAGACCTTTAAGGCTTTTTTAAAATCTGTTGTTACGCTGTACCCTCCACTCGGAGAAGATCAGCAGTAAGAAAGTAAGTGCTGTTTTTATATTTTTTTATCTCAAATGTTTAATTTCTGTATTGTTTATATAAATTTTCATTACGCATCCACCTTATCCCGCTATATTCACTTACCGCCATTGTCGGGTCCGCTTGGCGCCATTTTGTTCTGGCTTGGCGCTTTTTCCGGTTTTTCGCCAAGGGTGTGGGCTCTCCTAGGATTTTACTTTCCCTTTTGTTCCAAATCATAAAAAAAAAAAAACGCAAATCCTACCTTTCAGACATACTCTTCTGGATAAGTAGAAGGGAAAAAACAAAAAAGCAGGAAAATTTAATAATAAAAATAGGTTTAAAAAATCTGATATCCTGTACGGACAAAAATAAATCTCAAAATGAAAAATAAATTAAAAATAGAATAGTTAATTTTAAAATCATCTGTTCATGTTGAAATTATCTGCAATTTTATTAATTAACCAATAGCAATTTTCTAAAAAAAACACGTGATCTTATCTACATAAGACCACACATCAAAAATCAAGGGTTACCAAATTAAACAGTGTGCCATAATGAATTTATTATCTCACCATGACATGTAGATAAAAATCGCCTAATCTGAAGAAAAATCGCCATTTACAAATTTGAATAATGGTAAATTTTTTGAAAAATACAATTACAATAACATTTATTTGAAAAGTATGAGTAGAGAACAATGTTTTTTGTTGTATAAGAACATGCATTAGACAAATATGAATATGCCTTAACTTTTTAATATTTACATAAAATAGTACTTATGAATTAGCATCAATGCAGCATAATTTGCACCATGTGAATCGTACTTTGATATAAAAACAACAAAGATTCTTGCATGTTTTATTTGAAGAAAAACCATTCTCACTGTACAATTTTGGCTGTGATGACGCTAATACGCAAGTATCCACAAAATTTTGTACATGCAAGAATTTTTTTTTCATGTATATTATGGATTGATTTTTATATTAAAAATGTAGGTACTTTCTTATGTGTAATTAGATCTTGATGATGTTTCACATATATGATAGAATAAAAAAAAGTTTGGTATTTTTAGTTATCTGGGCTGAAATCTTACCAAGGTACTTCTGGAGACAACACACAATATATGCAAAACTAAGTGTTGTATAGCGTTAGTTCATTTTGCAGAGTTATTCAAAAACTCATGGAGAAAATGATGGAAAATTTTTACAGTTGGTGATATTTCATCAGTATTTTTAAATATTTGGTAATTTATTACCTGTGTTCATAAAACCAAAACGTATAAAAATCTTTAACTAATTGTGATGTAACTAATGTTTGTTTACTACTTGTGAATAAAAAGCCTTGTATATGTTTATTATGTAAAATTCTAGCATTTCATTCCACTAGCTGTACTTTCAGGATATTTGAGCTAAATGTGATTAAAATTTATTTTACACTCATCGTAATGAATGTAATACACAAATTAATTTCCTGATGCTTTCAACAATTCATTTTTTTCCCTAAGTGTCTTTATAGTAAATACATAAATGATATTTGAATATCTTGGAACACAATACTCCTAACATTATTAATGTATCAAGGCTGTTTTTGCATAATGTTAAATAACAGGGACCAGATTTGGAATGTTTTTTCAGATAAAAAAAGTATTCCAACATTAATATTATATTCTGGCTTCACTATCTTTAAGAGAACAATGTATTTTATCGTACAATTGATTTTTATCTGAGTTGACCCATTTTTTTCAAACACAAAATGTTCACAAATTTTTTTCTGTACCATAATGTTAAATGAGCTCTCCCTTCACATATTAAAATGAAAAACGAAATATTTATGGAATATTTTGAAATTTTAAAAGTACTATGTTGTAAAGAGATGTATGAACTACAATGTTGCAAATTTATTGTGTTTAGCTCAGGTTCTCGTACTTTTGGCGAAGACAGCCTTAATGTTTGGTTTTTCTGAAGGGGAGAGCTAATTCCGTTCAATATTTAGTTGCTGATAATTGAATTTCAAATTACCAAAAAAAGAAAATACCCTTAAATGTTTCTACTTGAATGAATTAAGATAAAACTACCATCAAGCAGCTTAAATAAATTCAAAGCAAATTATCAAAAACAGCACTGGAAAATCTTAAAGATATAAGGAGTTTAAGTATTTTTAAAACATTCTTTGTCTTTTAAACCATTTTGATGTATGTGGTTTCAGAAGCCAAGTAGTCATGGCTATGAACTCTTAGTTGGTGTTGTGTCTGTCAAGGCATTAATTTGAGTCATGGAGTTACTGATGACTCTTATATGGAGGCACTAATGCACATTAAATCTCTAGTGTGACTCAAAGCCCACCATTGAATAGGGTAATTTTCTTTCAACTTCTACAGCAACGCTAGGGCCTGAAAAAATAGCAATAGTAAATAAGAATGGTAAAATTATTGGTGTGATCTTAATTGAAGATGTGATAAAAGTTGTTCAACAAGAAATAGTCCTCACATTGTTTTAGTGTTGAATTTTGGAGAGGAGGCTGGAGTTCGGGTGTCATTTTCAATACTTAACTGAAAATGTTCAAAATTTAGAGATCCATCGCTAATAACTATTTTCATATATAGTAATTTTTCCTTTTTCAGTATGAAATGTTTTGGTAGTTTAGATTAATAAATGTTGAATTCACATTATGTGTCCTTAAGAATGTTTTGATAATGATAATTAGGTGTAGATTGCGTATCAGAGAGTTATTCAAAAACGTATTTTTTAGTTAACCTGTTGTCAAAGATTTATTGTATTTTCTTTTTCTCCAAAATATGTATTATTATTTATTTTGTTGTATTACTTAATTTATCCTAAAATTTGGTATTTATGTATTAGCATCGCCACAGCCAAATTTGTGCCATTTTTTACCAAAATGTAACTGATTGGGTTTTTTTCAAATAAAACATGTACAAATCTTTTTATTGTTTTGATATTATGGTATGATTTTTATGGTGAAATTTTACTGTGGTGACACTAATACGTAAGTACCCAAAATTTTAATCTTCAAATTATTTTCCAATTTATTTTCTGAATATATTGAAAAAAAAAATCTAGTATGTTATTTATTGATTAAATGGCAGTATTAGATTGCATCAATCTTTGACAGGATCTTTTGAATCATTTTTATGTCCTCATTAGCATTTTATGTTCTAATAATAAAATATGCTTAAAGTCCAGATATGTACTCTTTATTTCTTTGAGACTCTCTCTACTATTTTTTTTTTTTTTTTTTAAATATATATAATTACAAAAAAATTTTATTAAATTCCATTTTTTTACTTTTTTTTTTTTTTTTACTCTCTTTATTTTTTTTTTTTTTTTTTATTACATATGCATAGTTACCTCTATCTGTTACTTAAACAGATGTTTTAGAAAATTTTGCTATTTTCATAATTTAAATTAGTTTTATTATTGGTTTTCTTTCATGTTTCTTAAATATGTAAGCTTCCAAATTTTTTATTTTTCATACTTTTCAAGAAATTTTAATAAGTATTTAAATTGATTCTTTAGGCTTTAAAATTTTTTTTAATTTCAAGTTTTTTTTTAATATAATCAGAAATTATGTAGTAGAAAGTATTATAATAGCAAATGTCTTAATGAATTTATTTCATTATGGATTAAAATTAAATTTCTATAAACCTTTTATTTGTATTTAGTTGGGCAGAACTACTCTCTAAACTATGCAGTTTTTTTTATATTTAGAACTCTTATCAGATAATAAACCAATTGTTAGATTATTTGAATCACACTATGGATTATTAAATACTGAATGTTTAAAAGAAATTCAAAAATAAATGAATTTTATCAATTAAGTTATTTTAAATCTCGAAACTGCCTCTTTTAAAAAGCAACAAGAATGACTTAATTTTGTTTGTTTTAGAGATATTTGTTACTTTTTTTTTTCTGATACATATATATATTGAACTTATTTTAAAAAATTGTGATTGTCAAACTAAAATAAAGTGGTTATTATATTAATTTGTGGGGTAGTGATTATTTTATTAATAAGCACTTTTGTAGAAAATTTAAGTAATTCAACTTTTTTCCCCTTCAAAACTTAGTTTTAAAAATATAAAACTAAATTAAACTGAAACAGCCTATGAGGGCTAAGGCTCAACTGTGCCTATCTCATTTTTCATGATCTTGGACATTGAGATGAATGAGCAGATGTTCCGGTCAGTTGATCAGTCTGACGTGAAATCCCCAGTGTTTACTTCCCAAGAAGCTTGGTACTCATCTATCAACCCACTGAAAGGATGAAAGGCTGAGTCGACCTTGCCCAACCCGGGGTTTTAAAAATATAAATATAGTATAAAAATGTGAAATTCAGAATTCTTTTTAGTTTGATAACTAAAGCAAGTGAGTGTTGACTGTGTGTGTTAAGAACATACAATTTCTCTTTAATTGATTTGTGAAACTTCTTGTTTTTCAATCATATTTTGATTTAAATAAATTAGCTATGAATGTGTATATAATTGAACTTTGTTGTAGTAATTTCTGAGTAGGTGTAATGAAATACCAAATGTCTTTCACGAAGTTTAGGAGGTTTGAATCTTTGTACCCCCCTGAAAATATGCCATGTAGAGGAGTTGGCGTAAATTAAATCTGTCTTTGGTATAATGATGTGGAAAATGGGATGACAGCGGTTCGAAATTACTAGGTTAGTCGCCAAAAGCCCTCGTGCACATTCAGAGTGGGACAAAATTAAAACAAATATTCTTTTATCTATTTTCAGTAAGTTCTACCTACTTTTACTATGAATTATAATTTTTTTCCAAAGCTATTTTTTTTTTTTGTGCTTCTCATCCATTTTATTAAATTTAATTTATAACGATATGCAATATTTTCAGTTTTAACTCATTTTTTCTTTTATTATTTCTAGAATGAGCTCTATTAGTGATTGTTTTATTGATTTCACCACCCGGTTCTAACTAGTGCGAAATCATTTTGCATAATTCTGTTTCGAAATTGCTGTTGCAGCTTTTCCATTAATTGTTGATTGCGGAATGTGTTTTTAACTTTAAAAATGAGTTGGGCAACAAAATGCTATGATGTTTATTGCTTAATTGAAAGAACAGTAGTAAAATTATTTTTCATCACAAATCTTGGAAAAAAAACGTCATTTGTGGCACATATATATATATATATCGATGTATCAAATATTATAGAACCAAAAGAGTATCAAGCAATGTGCAAAATGAAACAATTGCACATTTTTAATACAACTATTCTCTTTTGAAATATTGTTTTGCAGTTGCTTTTGATTTCAATTTATTTTGAAGCCAAAAAGATTCCTGTGCGTTTCTCCCGATACATCTGGTCCAGTTTTTGCGTATGTCTCTGAAAAGAGTATTTTTGCGGCTAATCATAAAATCTTGGAAACAATTTTTATATTAATAACTAGCTGCATGGCCCGGCGTAGCACGGACTTTCTCTACTTTTGTAAATTTTCTTTTTTTTTTTTAAAAAAATCAGCACTTCTAATACCCTTTTTCAAAATAACTCCCCCCCCTCCACCCCTTAGCTCGGCGTTCCTCGGGCTTTCTCTTTTCGTCATGACACCAGCATTTCTGTGTGTTTGTACGCGCACAATGTGAGTGATTTCTAAAATCATGTCAAAATTTCCCTTTTTCGAAATTTGTTCCATTCTACTTATTTTTGATTTAAGACAGGTTTCTTTCCCCTCTCTATAGCCTGAACACGTTTTTTTTAGTGTAAAATTATTGTTCTATCTTCCCCTCCTTCTCACAGATAAGATATAGCTTCAAATTTCGATGTATGACTTATAAAAAAAATATTGCTTTAGAATTAAAAAATTATTAATGGGAAGCAATAAAAAGAAAACGATTCTGATGTGCTAAGATTAAAACAAAAAACGTTCATCATTTTTTAGTAATAGTTAGTTTCTAAGAATCTAAAATAATAAAATAGATTTCAGATTTTCATAAATCAATCAATCAATCGGTTCATATAGTAAGCTTAAAAATGTCTCTAAAATGTATTTTGATCCAAAATAATAAACGATGTACTTTTTAATTAACAAAGAATTCATTTAGCAATGAAATAATAGAAATAATCCTTTTAAAAATTTATTTATATTTATTAAAATCAAATTTCTATAAGTAATAAATAAAAGGAAAATTTACAGACAGCTATTAAAACGATTGCTTTTTTCTGAACTTTTAAATGTTTGATTAAATGTATAAATATATAAGTTAGAAAAAAAAACAGTATGTGGGAAAGCCCAGATATATATATATACACATGTGCTGAAAAAAAACATTCAAAAAAAAAAAACGATCTGATAAAAACATTTTGATATTTTATCTTAATTTTAACCTTTTTCATTCCACTGTGTTTAGTAAATTATGTAAACACGTATCTGACTAAAAAAAAGTATGTTATACAAAACTAACATATTTATTATTTTAACAATAATTTTATGTATAATAATATATAATAATAATAATTTATATAATATCTTATTTATAACGTATTGTATATCATTTTATAAAACTTTTTGTAACTAATTTTAATATAAAATATTATTTAATGTTTTTTATTACAAAATTTACAAAAAGTATTATTTATTAATAATTATATTTATGAAGTATAATATAAATATTTATATAATTACAGTAATTATCTTATTTTTTAAAATTCAAAGTAATTTTTTAAAATATGATTTAATAATCAATAAACCTTTTTTAAATTCATTTATTTATATGCAAAGTTTCGTTGTTCTGTAAAAAAAAAAAGTTTTTTTTTCGGGCTTTTTTTTTTTAAGTTAATGCCTTGAAACTTCATTTTTCGATTGCAAGCAACGGTCATTTTTTAAAAAAATTGTGCTTTTCGTTTTCTTCCCTTTTTGCGAGAAATATTTAAGCATTGTTTTTGTTACATTTTTTGTTTAAAAATGACCGTTGCTTGCAATCGACATATGAAAAAGAGCTTAAGTAGTTAATAGCTTTTAACGCGCCTTAAAGATCTCTCTCAACTGATGCATTCGATATCGGTATTGATAAAAATATTTTCAAAATTATCTCTGCAATAGAGAGTATGTCTAGGATTTTTCTTGCAACTCGACAAATTTCTAGTGGGGTCTTCATTGTATCTTTGTTTTCTTTTGAAAATAGTAAAAACTGATCTAATTCATATAGACTAAATTAAAAGATTCAACATCGTTTTTGTATGCTTCCTTTAGTATTTGTTTTGCTTTCTTCATGATTTCAGGTAATGGTTTCTCGTCAAAAAATACAATAAGGTGGTCTATAAAAGCTCAGCTCTTCGAGATAGTTCTTCTGTTGACGTAATATGAATTCACTCTGAACTTTTCCCTTCCAAAAATTTATAACCGAATTTTTTACTTTCACCGAAAGTTATTTTTCTTTCTTGCTGCCTGCGACTTTGTTTAGCTACCTCATCCAACGAGAGCCCTGATAAATCCGTTGCTCCTTGTTCCATTTTTCCAAATTCATTTCTCAAATTTTGGATATAATTTTCTAGAAATATTAGTTGACTAGATTCTTTTAATAATTCACTCTCAACTTATTACGATAATTTGCTAGTAGTATTTATTCTCTCGTGTATGGTATTCCAAATCATGGTCATTGGAAAAGCTTCATATTTATCCATCTGTTTCAAAAGGGAAGCTGCCTTCTGTATTGTGATATTTTTTTCTCATTCGTGTCATGGATTTCAGCTAGGGCCGCTTTTATTAATCTTTACTTGAATTTAGGCCTTAATAGCAACTAGCTTGAAATAGTTTCTGTGAACTAGACATATCTTTTATCACATAACCATTTTGTTTCATTTATCTTCATTAGTAAAATACACTGATGGAAATAAAAATCCCATCACCAAGAAGGAGTTGTACTATATCAACGAAATTTTTTTGATAAGCGTATTTATACATCTGAAAGATGGCTTTGATTGAAATTTCGCGTTAGGCGCATAAGTGTGGCGCTAGTTGCGCCATGTTGAGGATGCAAATCAAGTGTACTTAGAATACGCGCTTTAAAGTTCGTGAGTGTCATCTATAGTTGAGATTAGACGTAGTGAGAGTTGATCCTAGTCAAGAATGACTTAAAGAAGACGGAAGAAGTGATTATCAACTGCTCGCTTTTGAAGGAGGTAGTAAAATAGAGCTAGAAAAAGGAGAATTTACTTTCCATGATACTGAAGAAAGACTTAGTAGGAATATATATCCACTATGCATGATTTTTAGCAGCAGTGGTCCCGGGAAAAAATCTATGGCCAACAACTACCTCAAGAAAACAGGTCCAACCACGCACGGGTCATCACTGATAGAGAAGACCGTCGTATTCACCATATGACTGGGAAACATCGTAGTGCATCCACAGTATAAATTATACTTGTTTTTTGGCTTCAGAGTGACACAGGGAACTGTAACAAATGAGTCGTTTGAGAAGTAGCTCCCAGCCAGGCACCCAGATGCCTTCATATCAGTCGCTCTAAATCACTGACCTCTGCGACTTAAGTGATGTCACGCTAGAGATCATTGGAGAGCGTAGTGGTGACGTGTTGTGTTCTCCGATCAAAACTGTTTCTGTCTTGGTGCCTGTTTATTGATAAGAAGGCCAGGTAAGCACCTGCAAACAACCTTTCTGCGCCCTAGATACACTGGGCCTGAACCTAAAGTTAAAGTCTTTGATTGCAGGAGCACTCTCGAGGTTCCCTGACCACAAACTTGTTCATCAGTATGATGATTCAAACAGTTGCACTTCCATTAAGAAAATATCATTCAAGTTGTGGTTTCCAATAGGATAACTTGCGCCCTGATACCCTGTTGCAACCCAACATATTCTATAGCAGAGGTGTCCAACTCAAATGATCTCACGGGCCACTTGGCAAAAACATTATAAACCCGCGGGCCGATATAAAAATATACACCTTTATATTAGATTTGGGCACATTACAAACATTTATTGTGATGATAATTTAAGGCAGATTGACATATTATTATTGTTTTCCATGTATACAAACATAGTAATATAATAATAATAATGCAATTAATTAAATAATGTTTAATTTCTTTAATTAGTGAGACATTTGTTTCTCAACTCTTTCACTTAGTTTTTTCAAGTCGATCTCGGTGCGTGTATCGTAATTGATTTTGCAGGTTTTATTCCGTTGCGATAGAAGCATACAGAGTTTCCTCTCACATCCGGAACTTGTATGGTCATTGGTTGCAAGCTTGCATTTAAATTTCTGGCAGTTATAACGATTTTTAATGTACACTATTTCACATTTGAAATGGCTCGCTTACATTAACCTGTGATATTGAAGCTTTAATCAATTGAATATGTTACCTAGACCGATGTATTGCCGATGTTTCATTAGTCTACATTTTTTTCCCTTGGTCCGGGGATTTTTCCTCTATCATGTATCCAAGAGTATCTAAGCACGGCTATGAACTAAAAATGAACTTTGCCTTCAATAGTGTTCATTTGTTCGAAATCAAATTTATGCTAAAAAACGCATGCGAGACTTTTGTACAATTTCAGCGATACAGATCAACGGAAAAAAGATAACTAGGGCTGATACACGACTCAAAATCCGTGGAAATCATTGGGGTTGCAATATACGTTCAAGATCTTTTTGCCACACATCAGGTCCGCCAGCCGCTTAATCCGCCTCTGTTTGTGAACTCATCATTTTCCCAATGGATTTTTTTTTTTTAAATCTCTGTAGTAATTTTAAAACGTTGGCAGTATTTTTGTTTGAGTTTCTAGTTTTATTTTCAATTATTGTGTGAAACACTCAAGTAAACAGTTAAGTTTTTGTGACAGTATTGTCATTGAGTGCAACATTAGTTTTTAAAAAAACATTTTATGAAGTTGTTTTTCTTTCTGAATCTCAAATTTTGGTAAAGCACGCAACCTCAATGTACGGCGCACTTTATTGATCCATAAGCTAATTTATTCCAGCTAGTGAATCACCAAATTTTTTCTGAAAATGTCTTCGTTTTTCGTTCTGAAAAATCTAGTTGGGGTTTGGATAATTTTCACACTTGACCGAACGTGATTGCATGTCACGTGTTAGATATATACATTCTTTTCCATCATCCAAATGGTATTATTATGCAGAATCAATGCATGACTATAAAATAAATAAATGTTTTCTAACTCCTTGCTACAGTCCGTAAAAATTGTGTGTTATTTACATCTGCTTTCAAAACAAGGTTTTTTCGATATTTTATTGGATTCATTTGCTTATGGCTAATCGAGAATTTTGTTTACGCTTTCATGTTCTTACCTGCATGGCCGTCTTTGTGTCATGGAGTGCGATCTCTGTCAAATGCATGTGAATCATGCTCTTCGTTTTTCAATTCCTTTGCATAACGACCAGTGCTGTCGCGGCTTTATTTGGTCTATGATTTTCATGTTATTTTTTACGTATTAATGAGAGTAGTCTTATGTTTTGGTTAAAAAAAAAGGAATTATCAGTATATATTTTTTTATTAGTTTGCTGTAAAATTATCAAGAATAAGATAACCTGAAAATGACGTATGAGATGTCTTAGAGAACTTGTAAATCTGAGCTGAAAATTCTTAAATGCAATCCAATAATTAAAAAACAACGAAATTGTTCTCAAACTATTTATCTATTAAAGTTCTAAATTATCAATTGATAATGATAGTCGTAAATTTTTAGATGTTCCTAAGCGTTGTAATGGATTCAAATGTTCAGCCAAAACTTTTGTATTGGGTTGATTTGCTAGTGAGAAATTAAATGCTTGAGTCATTATTGATAGTATGAAGAAGGTAGACGTGAATTTTCGTCGTTTATTTTCAATGTAATTCGTTCATTGTTTTATTAATTTAATAATTACTTTATTAATTATTAATCAATCAATTATTTAGTAAAATAATTCAATTTATTAATTTAAGGTTTTTGAGCATTTTTAGGGAATTTTCCTTGATGACCAGTAAAAAGATAGAACTTTAAGATTTTTTATCATTTATTTATGTGTGTTTTAAGAGTATGTATCAATGTTTAGCCAAAAATATCCAATAGAACATGAGTTATAGCGCTCTGAACACACCCGCCTCGAAAAAATGGGCGTTCACTTCCACGATTTTGGCGGATTGGCTTATCTGAAATAAAAAAAATTAACGGCATTTTAATCTATTAGTTTAAATACATCAAATGAATTACACTCAACTGAAAATATCAAAAATTGGATTTTTGGTAGATTTTTGAAGAAAAAGTTTCGAATTTCATGGGTTTTTTTGTTATGTTTTTGCTATAAAAATAGAAATATTTTGAATTTTGGAATGATCGTAATTCATTTGATGCGTATATATGTGCTGAGTGTACGCTATAAATTTGAAGCCATTCGGTCAAACCATTCTTGAGATAAGATGGAGAAAATTTTGAAAAACACAGTTTTTAGAAAAACGTGTTTAAAATTTCAAGTCCGATTAAAACAATGAATATCTTAGCGCTATACGAACAACTGCTCTTCTAACACCTGCTTCTTTATAACGACTTCGAATTTTAAAAAATCACTTTAAAACCGTATTCTAGACATGTTAAGAAAGCAATTTAAGAGAAAAAATTTTTTTTGAAACCTTCACATGCGTGAAGCCTCTTAAACAGCAATTAATTCATTAACTTATATTAATTATTTTAATTTACTTATTTATATACAAGTTTATTAATTTAATTTAATGCATTAATCTTATATTTATCTAATTCTTAATCTTTTTACTCAGTTTATTAATTTAGTTATTTTATTATTAATTAATTTTATTGTTTTTTATTTTATATTATTTTACAAAAAAAAAAAAAAAAAATGGTGCGTGGAACGCCACGCGATAGAAGTGAAACTTCTTTGTCGACGTTCGAACATTGATTATTTACCCTAATAATCCAAATTGACCGAGTATATGTCTCAATCGCTTAATTTGCGTGAAAGGTATTCGTGGCGAAATGAGTCTTTCTGATACCAAATCCAAAGTAGAAAAATGTCCTGGAATTTCTGGGTATACACAAAACCCAGTATTATATACAAATATATTTTGATAAATTTGGTATACTTTTCCTATTTAAACTTTGTCGGCAATTGTAGCATGCTTTAATGTGTCTTCTAAATTAATTCCCGGTAAAATATTTTGTAAAATATTTTTGTGCTCAGCAACAGACGTTTTCAAATAATCTCTAAACCATAATCTATCATAAATTGAACGCCCGTATCAATTGAGAGATTATCAACGAATCACTTTTGAAAATCTTTGTTAGCATCTCTATGTGAATCATAGTCTTTGTAATATAAGATAGAATTTATTATTGATTTACATGCATCAGTTCCAACACTCACTAGATTTGTTGAGGGCTCTGTAGTTAATGGTACTGGGGTTGGTTCACTAAGTACGTATTATTCTGTGCTGTCGTTAGAAGAGTCTCAATAGCATTCCCATCCTTTAAACTGAGCATTAAGAGAGTATTTTGCAGTGTTTTTTTTCGTGCTCGATATTCTCTCATGTACTCTGATGGAGATTTGGCAGTAGCACTTAAAAAGTTTGCAATATTTTTTTTTTTTTTTTGCCACTTTTTTGACTGGACTTGCTGCTAGTTTTTCATTTTTCTTTCTTTCACGAAACTCTAGAATTAATATAATGACTAGAATTAATATTATAACTCAACACAAATAAAAGTCAAAAAGCAAATTAGCCGTCGAAAACATTGCCATGTAGCAAACAATCTAAAATATTTTTAAAAAAAGCACGCTTTTGCTGCGAGAACTATTTTGTCTATACACCGTAATGTCATTGCATCTCATACAACCGTTGATAGATGTTCCAGGGTCTGGGGGAAAAGGACCCCCAATAGGAAGGTGGGCAAGTTGACCAACCGGAGAAGTGAGCTATCATCCAACTTTTTCAGGGATATGATGCAAGTCACGTGGTGTCCCCGCTCCTCCTTTTCTTCCCAACTCGCTATAATGTCATCATGGTGACTATCGGGGGGATGAGGGGGGAGACTACTTCCGTTCGCTTTTTCACTGTTACTCAAAACTAGGCAAATTTCTCATTCACTCTCAAGAGCAAAAAAGTTTCACTTCAAAAAAAAAAAAAAAAAGATGTGGCAATTTAGACTATACTTGTTACTGTGCATACCGTCTTTAAAGTAGTAAGAATATGTGCGTATTGTTGAACCTCCAGAGCTGCCTCGTTACACATTATGTTCAATGGAAGATCGATCTCTTTATATTTATTAAAATAATGTATAGTATTTTTTTTATGATTAATTTCTTTTACTCGATTCTGCTGAACTCACTATATATAAAAAAGTTAAGATAATTTGAGTGTATTCCTAAGTTTTATTATTTTTGATTATCACTCATGTATTATTGCTTACCTTGGCTTAGATTTTTCCTCAGAGACATTTTTACGAGAACGTCCTGCATTTACTAAAATCTCGTGCATTTAAAAAATGAATACTGCATGATTTAAAATTCCCTATCTTTATTAAGAATTCAAACTTCACTAGGATGTTAAGGATTCGATAGTACTAGGCTTGTCCCCTTGTAATAAGTCACTGATTCTTCTTCCCCATTTTTTTAACACGCCTTTTTAAGTTTCGCTTGTATGTAACGGAATACTTGAACTCGATTTTTACGCTCTGTAAAAGGTCAGATTAATTCGAAATTTTGCACACTTGTCAAGGACCGCGAGAACAATACAGTAATTTCATAATTTTGTTCCATTGTCCTGAACAGAGGATCATCAGAAATAACGATTTCCAGATTTGGCGACTAATTCCAGAAACCACTTCCAGATTTGGCGACATTGCAAATACCATTTTCAGATTTGGCGACTAATTCCATATATCATTTCCAGATTTAGCGACTAAAAGATTAAGGTGCAACCCTAAAAGAGCGAATCGGCTTGTGGTTAAGGCTCCCGTTGACACGCCATCACGAAGTCCCGAGTGTAATGTTAATCCTATGGAGTTTCTTTTTTATTTATTTTTAGGGTATTGCTTTTAATTCTATGGAATAAAATGTATCCAAAAGATCGACAAAAAACCAATGCTTTGCTCGTTTTCTCTTTTTAAAAATTTTTTTGTAAGAGTTTTTAAATATTTATTAAAGATTTAGAAATTTACATCTGGTGCGTTAAAATGATCATAAAATTATTTTCAATTATCGGATAAAAAAAGTAAAACGAGGGAAACCTTTATTTTTTTATGCTCTTTCAAACGCTTATACTTTAAAATTTTTAAATTAATTCACTTGCGAGCAGTAGCGCACACAGCAACTTTTCACGCGCCCGCCGCCCCGGGATTGAAAGTTCACCATTCTTGTATCATGCTCCTTTGGATTTTGTCGATTTTCGGGAACAAACCACAGTAAAAAAAACTAATTGTTGAGTAAATAATTAGCATTAATTAATAAAATTAATCATTAATAATAAATACTTAATTAAATTTTACGTACTATATAGAATTATAATCAATCGGAAAAAAAATCAAGGGTTTTTTTAGGGGGGGTTGGACCCCAGGGCCCTCCCCTTGCGAGTAATTAGAAATATCAGCATTGCACATTTTTTAAAAGAGGGGAAGTAAACATGTGTAAAATTTCATATTCTTGCGGAAGGTTACATGAAACTTCCCCTGCGTCTCATTGACATTAATTTTTTCGTTATCATTTTATTCTTATTTTAAGAATTTTTTTTTTTTTTTTACTTTTTAGTTCAATTCACTATAAAAGCGTGTTTTTTAGTTTTTTTTAAAACTATAATTTATTTAGAATAAAAAAACTTATGTTGGTAAAAAACAATAAGTATACCGATATTTTATTAATGATTATATTATGCAAGATTACGTTTCTTGTTACACATGTGAGAATTCATAAATTGTGATCTCGTTCCATACATGCTCCAATCTGTTCCCGTCTTTTGAATGATCAGCTGAGAAACACGTTTTCCATTGTGTTTAAATTTTTCAAATTTCCTATATGGTTAAAAAAAAACTTTTCAAATCGGAAAAAAATTACCGTAAACAGCTCCAGAATTAGGAAGGGGGAAACTGTTTGCTTATTAAAATGTAAAAATTATACGTTAAAATTTTAATTTGTGCCTATACTTATCATTATAACGTAAAATGTTCCTGTTGTGAACTGTATATTATTGATTCTTTTATGGAATCTATTTTTATAGGTAAAGGAGTGTATGAAAGAAGTAGTTGGAGCAGGGGCGTAGCTACCGCCGTATCAATGATAAGGGGCCCCAAAGCGTGCAAGCAAAAAAATTGCGAAACATTAAGGGGCCTCTAGAAAGGGCCCCTAAGGATACAGGACGTCGCTGAGTTGGAATGAATGTTTTGCAATATACTAAATCCATGACAGTCACATGATAAATACAATCACGTGTTCTTCATTGAGTTCAAAACTTGTTGTGCAAGAAAAATTTAGATAAAATTTCAAATTTGGTTGTTTGGTAAAGATGATCAAATATTAAGATATCCGCGTGTACTCTTTAAATAAAGTGCATTTTGTTTACCTATGTACTTCATTTTGTTAGTGAATAATTACCTTTTTAAAGGATCTGAAAAAAGCAAAAGTTGGTAACAGTAAAGCTAATGAACAGATTGTCTGAAAATACGTGGTTGCAGTTACGTGACTATGACGTCACGTGAATTGAGCACATTGTTAAGGTACAGTGAGAGTTTTTTTTTTTTTTTTCTTTTTCCCTTAGATTCGTTGATATTAGTGAAAATTGTTAAATATAAAGAAGCAAATTTTTTAACATTTCATTTTCTGTTTTCATATATATCTGTTTTCATATACGTTTTCATTTCATTTTCCGTATACGTGCTGCTAAAGTTCGAGTTACTCTTTCGTAAATATATCTACTGTTATTAATAAAGAAAACCAGTAATAAAAAGTACAATGTTATAGTAATCATATTAATATCCACATTATAACAATGTGTTTTGTTTTAACTGCAGGAATTGATCAATAGTTTTTTTTATTTTCTGTGAAATTTTCTAGTTTGAAAATATTATCCGTTTTATCTCTTCAATACGTTATATGTAAAATTTATATTACTTAAATTTAACGCTGTATTTATAACATTGCAATGATAGTTGTTATAATACACCTAAGTGCCACTGAATTAGGGATAGCAAGGGCTATGTAAATTGTGTAGCGCTGCGCATCATTTAAGTGCAGGTGCTGTGATAACTGCATATATAGCGCGTACTGTGGTTGTTCTGAATTAGTTGTTGGAATTGCCAGTATGGGTAAACTGCCTAATTTAGACGTCTCCGATCGCGGACAAATCGTAGGTGCGCGACGAAGGGACCATTCAATTTCCGAAATCGTCTGACAGCTAGAATTGTCAAGGTCGACAGTGTCGTGTATACCAAGAATACATGGATGGTGGACAAAAAACTAGCGATCGGGCAAACTGCAAAAGGACAATTAGCCTTGACAGTGCTTGGTGAGAGACGGCTCAGGCGTGTTGTACGTAGCCAGCGAAGTCGAACATAAGCTCAAATTACTACCAAGTTGAATGACAGTGCCATATATAATATATATTATTCGTACAGTCAGTAAACGGACTGTGCAACTCCCGCTTCACCGCATGGGTTTCGAGAGCCGTCAACCTACGAGAGTACCATTGTTCAATGCTCGCCATCGGGCAGCACGTCTTGCCCTGGTCACAGAGACTGGAAACGAGTAGCATGGAATGATGAGTCTCGATTCCGACTACTGAATGCCGACGGGAGGCTGAGAATATGGCGTCATGCTCATGAAGCCATGGATCCTGCATGACAAGGTTGGAACTGTACAAGGGCATTGGCTCAATCATGGTCTGGGGTGTTTTTTCGTGGCACTGTTTGAGATCTTTGGTGCTTGTACCAATCTCCCTCGATGCAATTCGGTACGTAGAGTTGCTGGGTGATCACCTCCATCCGTTTATGCTGTTCTGATATCCGCATGGTGATGGAGTTTTCCAGCAAGACCTCTCTCAAGCCTCGGTTGGCTACTGGATCAGCGTTCCTGTGACTTTTCTGTCATAAATTGGCTACCTAGAAGCCCAGACCTATTAAGCATCTTTGGGATGTTTTGGAACAAGGCGTTAAAGGCTATCTCACAACACCAACGAACTTTACTGAATTATGGACAGCTTTAGCTAATATTTGGCAAGTCATTCCCGTAAAACGTTTCCAGAAGTTATTTGAATGCCGTTATCAAGGCCAGAGGAGGCCCAACTCGTTATTAGGTGGGTATCCCTAATTCAGTGTATTATTTATTTAATAGCATAATTATAATAATTATTTTAATAATATCCCTGAATTTAATATACTGGAAAATACTATATCCCTGTATTTTTTTTTCTTCTTATACCTCGCAGAGATATCCAAAATGCAGGATTTTAAGTGATAACTATTTTGATTTCAAAGGGAGAACTTGAATTCATCCTTTGTATTCGCAATCCCTATTTAACCTATAGACCTCATTTTCTGCTTCCAAGTTCAGGTGCATTGTTTTTGTCGTTATCTGTCTGCTGCCAAAATAAAACCTGAAACCGACTTTTTTTTTCTTTTGAAGCGAACGTTATTTTTAAGATTTCAACTGCAGTATAGTGCTGCGAGATGGGCAGACTATGACACTCAAATGGGTTTTGGTAACTTGCCAAGAAAAAACTAAATTTTCTGTTATAGTTCTTTGTATTCATAAAATCTTACTAATAAGTTTTTTCCATTGCTTATTATATGTGTAAGCTTACTCTGAAAAATCATTTTAGTTTCTTTATTATTGATTTTGTTATTTTTCTTTTTTGTTTTTCTGTTCAAAGTGACTCATTAAAAAAAAATGTCATGTATTTTCTAGTAAATATAGAAGTGAATTTTTTGGCTACTCGCTTGCTTCCGGTCTCGGTGGCAGCGACGTAGGACACTTCTTTAACAATTCTAGCTCCAGCAATTTTATTTAATTTTAATGGTCACAATCATTTCCTTAAATGATTTTCTGTTTATTTTTCATATTTTATTAAATTTTTCTCATTTCTTAATTTATTTTATACTACCCCTCAATCATGGTTAAATCATCCTCTAATGGTCAACAACAACTTTTAAGATAGGGGATCATTCAACCATTCAGAACTGAATTTTATTTTTTAAAGCAATGATCAGTTTCTAGCATCTTATGTTTAATAATTTCAAAATCGTCAATACTATTTTCTGTTCTTGATAATTCGTGTTAGTTCATTCTTTGGAATTATTTTCTAAAAGTATCAAATCGTTTCTTCGATACTTTATTTTACTGGATATCGTTTTTTTTTGCATGATTTTTTTAGTTGAAATTTCATTCTTAATTAGTAAGGTGAAAATTTTTCCATCATTATTATTGGCCCATTAATGGTTATGATTCGGATTTTTCTGAACATTTTATAAATATGAAACTATATAAAATATTTTCCCATACTTGAATCAACTTCGATTGTTTTTCAGTGATTAGTAAATATTTGTTATTTTAATGAAAATGCATTAAAAAAATTAAAACATTCGTTGTGTGTTTGTGATTTTTGTTCGAATACATTTATGGCTTTGAGTTAAAATTTAATGTTGTATTTTTATGTGGTAAAACTCTTATTAATTTTACCTAAGAGTATCTGATGCGTCTATTGTATATATTCATGGTTTCTAACTACATCAAAATATCCAGCCATTTTTTAAAATTAGAAACGCTATTCTTTTTTAAAAATAAGATTATTATTTACTGGGTTTCTTTTTTCAGTTGTCATAATCGACAGCGGGCTAAATGCATGTGACGTCATAGTCACATAATTATAGACACGTGTTTTCTGCCTGTCAATTTATGAATTTACGTGACGTCATAGTCACATGATAAATGCAATCACGTGTTTCCAGCCAATCAATTCATGCGCTTTGCTGTTGCCAACTTTTGCTTTTTTGCGAATTCTTTAAAAAAAAATATACATTTGTAAACAATAAGGTTACCTATGTGTTTACAATACATTTGTAAACACATAGGTAATTAGAATGCACTTGATTTAATAGTACACGTATTATAAAAGTATTTTTTTTATAAATATTGAAAAACTTTTTGAAAAATCTTAACATTTGAACATCTTTACGCAATTTTTAAATTCGAAATTTTTTCCTAATTTTACAAGTAGAACAACAAGTACAAGTCTAATGCCATTTTTGAATTCAATGGAGAACACGTGATTATGTTTGCCAAGTGACCATCATAAATTTAAACCCATAAGAAAATTATCGTAAGTTTTCGTCTCAATGTTTCTGGGGACGCGTTCGTGGGCATTTTTTTCCAGTTCTTTGGACTGTTTATTATTTAGATTAAAACAATAGTCCTTTAAATTATTATGTCGTAATTCGTATTATGCCGTAAATGATTGTAACTGAATTGTTAATACATTTTTTTCTTAGAATTTTATGTATCGAAACTCATTCCTTGTTTTTTTCGTTGCTAAATGGCAAGTTACATCCTTGTCACATTCGGTATTGTTTTTGCCTTTTAGGCTCACAGTAACATATCTTGTTTATAATGGATGTAATTCTCTTGTGATGCGGTCTAAAAATTTCATTGCGATATTTTGAATCGGTTATGGTGTTAGAAATAAATGTTAAAAACCGAAACAAGTTCTTATCGCCCTTTTCCTTGTATTCCTGAAAGATCGCGATGCTAGAAAAGGAGAATGTTTTCTTGTGGAATTCTGTGATCCCTCTTCCGGGATTGTTCTGTATTTTTATCCTCCCTAAATTGCCTTTGTCTTATTCAATTGTTTGCGGATTCACTGAGCATGGATTTGGCGACACGCTGAGAAATTAGGCGCCACTCAGACAAGTCATTGGCCTCTCCGAAAATCTTTTCTTTCTGTCGTAATATCGCCAACCGTTGGTGATGAATGGTGCATTGTATCATGGGAAAGATGCCAATTTTTCTTGGGAAAGGGAACAATGTAATAAATGGTAAGGCACCCGAAGAAAACAAAAGTATTGGCTGGTCAGTCGAATACTTCTTTTACGTTATTTTGTTGTGACTGTTGCCAGAGATGGAAAAACGGTTTCTATTTTGGGGAAGAAGCACCGAATGGAAAGAAATAATGGAAGATTCTTGAAAGGAAAAGGTGAATTAGTTTTCTATGGGAAAACGTATGAGTTGGTAATAAACTAGAAAATATTTCTCTAAAGAGTTGATATGACAGCTGAAGATGAAAGTGGCGCAAGGGCATCGCTTAACCGTGGATGAGGACCGTTGACTTTCTTTAAGTCAAATAGCAAACTTGAGAGAACTTCGCTAAAATCGCTCAAGAATCATTATTGAAATATCTGAAACCAAATGCAATTTCTCAAAATTTGAGATATGAAAATAGTTTAATAAATTCATTATATTTGTTCTGAATTTCTTAAAACAAGAATACGAGTTTATTTTATTATAGGTTCGAAGAGTTGCATTTTTGTTTTATTCTTTGATTTTAAAACGTTCATTGATGCCATTATCTTCTTAATTAGTATTATATGAGAAAAAGTCACTAATAATAAGTGTGTTTTATAAATAAGATTTTATATAGTTCTCTTAATTTCATTTGCTCAGTTCTTAGAGAAAATGGTTCATTTTATTTAAGGAAATTTTGGTACTTTTCCGTTTCGCCGGCGCAGGCTTTATTGGCGACAACACACTGTATACACATAGAAAAATGTTACTTCTCATTGGTTTTTCATCTATTTTTGATGTATTATGAAAAAGACATTACTGATAAGAATGACTGACTTGTTTTGGAAATGTGGTGGTAAAAAGTTACCAGCAGGAATATTCCGTTTGGCATCGTTTATATCATTTTTGGCGACTTTATCGCTTGCGCCGGCGAAACGGAAAAGTACCCAAATTTGCTGATGAAGTTCTCTGCTTGATTGAAATATAACTCAGAGTAAGTTTTTATTTAAAAGTATTTTAAGTTATCTAAGTGTGTTGATAGGTATAAGGTTCGAATACTTCCTAAAATTTAAATACATATTGCGTGGTTTTCATCATCAGTTACGTGAAATGATGTCTCCTGGTCATCCCCTCCTTCAATAGCTTCTTTTCTCCGAGAGGAATCTAATTTTTAAATCTTACAGATGCGTGCAATGCTTTTTTTTAAAATGTATTTTCAGGAATCAACTTCGAGAAAAAAATACACGTTTTATGGAAGAGGCAAAACCGATGAAATTAAATAAAATAGTGTGACGATGAAAAATTTAATGTGACTCTCTTTACCAGGGCACCTTTTAAAGTTGGTGTACCCCTTCGTAATGCTTTTCCATATCTAAAGGCTAGATACCGGTTTTTATAACTTTTTTTTTATTAAAAAGAATACGAGACGAGTCCGAAAACTAAGTACCGCTTTCAAAACTCTCACCTACAATTTTTTTTTCGAAACAAAATTTAGTTTAGAGCAGTGCTCCGCAACCACCGGTCCACGGATCAAATGGTACCGGGCCACCCGTTTCATTCCAACTGAATTTAAATTCCCTAGTTCTATACACCAAATTAAAAAAATATCTGTGTTCCATTAAATTTTTTTTTAAAAAAGAGGTCCCCGAAGGTAGTGACATAAATCTTTTAATGTTTAAAAAGCAAAATAAAAAGAAAAACACAGCAACTATTTTCTCTTTCAGTTAGCAGAGCATCTCTACTTTCTCTTGCCGGTTGCCCCTGGGTGAAAGCATTCCCTGCTCTCCACCCCATTCGAGGGGGAGGGGCAGCATCCGCCTTTCTCGGGGATCGGGCCCTCTTGGAACTGTCTTGTTTCATCCTCCGGTCGGTGGAATCAGATTCCTCGGGAGTCAAAAGGGGGTTGCGGGGGCGGCCACGCCTCAACCCACAAAAACACAGCTGCCGAATGCACGTGCGAATGTCGTTTCCACAAAAAAGACGCCGCTCCTATGTGGGGGAGAGACGACGTTACAGTGTGTATTGTGTTTGCACAAATTTAACTCACAAATTAGCAAAAATGAGTACGAAACAGATGTCGTTAGAAATTTTCCTTCGGAAAAAGAAAAGGCTCAGTGAAGAGACAGAAATGTCTTCAACATCAAAGAAACGTGTAACTTTTAACAGACAATACCATGAGTCCTACTTGAAATATGGTTTTGTCGGAACAGGTGATTCTCACAAACCAAATCCGCTCTGCATAATTTGCGGCGACCAATTCTCTAATGAAGTAATGAAACCTTCAAAACTGCTTCGCCACTTGAACGCCAAGCACCCTGGGGAAAAACACAAGTCCCTGGAGTATTTTGAAAGAAAAAAACGGGAACACGAAGGACAGAAGAAATTTATGAGGACCACCACATCAATAAAGGAGAATGCTCTAAGAGCATCATATTTGGTGGCTAACCGTATTGCTAAAACTAAAAAGCCATTCACTATTGGTGAAGAATTATTCTTTCCCGCCGCTAAAGACATTTGCCGTGAACTTCTAGGAGAGGCCGCTGTGGAAAAGGTAGCACATGTACCTTTGTCGGCTGACACTGTGACTAGGCGCATTGAGGAAATAGCCGAAGACATTGAGGCGCAATTGTTCGAGAGGATTAATGCATCACTGTGGTACGCACTCCAGGTTGACGAATCTGCAGATATTGACAACAAATCAAAACTTCTTGCTTATGTGCGCTATCTATATCAGGAGGATGTGCATGAGGATTTGTTATGTGCACTACCTTTGCCAACCAACACCACAGGAGCAGAACTGTTCAAGTCACTGGATGGTTATATATCAAGACAAAACTAAAATGGTCCCCTTTTGTGTAGGCATATGCACAGGCGGAGCTGCTGCCATGACCGGACGACTGTCTGGTTTAACTGCTCGGATAAAGGAAGTTGCACCTGAGAGTGAATCTACACATTGTCTCATTCACAGGGAAGTGCTAGCAAGCCGAAAAATGTCATCGAAATTTAACAGCGTATTGATTGATGTCGTTAAAGTTATTAACTACATCAAAGCACATGCCCTTAACTCGCGCCTGTTTGAGCAGCTTTGTGAGGAGATGGGCACAGAGTACAGATGTCTTCTGTTACACACAGAAATAAGGTGGTTATCCAGAGGAAAATCGCTACTCAGAGTATTTGAATTGAGAGAGCCATTGCAAACATTTCTCTTAGAAAAGAAGCCACCGCTGGCAGCACATTTCAGTGACAAGGTATGGGTCACCAAACTGGCTTACCTGTGTGACATATTCAACCTGCTGAATGAACTCAATCTGTGCCTTGGCAGACAAAGTAGCTGCATTTAAAGCCAAACTGGAGTTGTGGGGACGGCGTGTGAACAGAGGCATTTTCGACATGTTTCACACATTAGCAGGGATATTAGGCGAGACTGAGCCCGAACATTCATTCTCCCAGTTGGTGCACGATCATCTGTCTGATTTTAAGAGTTCGAGCGCTACTTCCCAACTACAAAAGACCCACGAACTGGTAAGGAATGGATCTACGACCCATTTATCAACAAATCGGGTGAATATTGCATGTTTGTGCAAGAAGATCAACTGCTGGAGATTGCAAATGACTGCGGCCTTAAAACTGCGTTCGAGACAACAACTCTTCCGATGTTCTGGAATAAAGTCATGGCAGAATACCCCGAAATTGCCACCATAGCACTTAAATACTTATTGCCATTTCCGACAACCTATTTGTGTGAAGCGGGGTTTTCTGCAGTAACAGCAACCAAAACAAAGCAACGGAATAAACTGGACATAAGCAACACACTTCGGGTGTCATTGTCCCCGATTACCCCCAGATGGAACCGTCTCATTGCAAAGAAACAAGCTCAGGGTTCTCATTGATTTAACGTTCTAGTAAGTTAAAATGTTAAATCACTTTGTTTATTTATTTTTTGGTGTAACTGTATTTTATTTTGAAGGCATATTTAAATAGAATTAAATTTCTTATTAAATTATTTATATTCTTTATGTATTAAATACAATTAAATACATTTTGCTATAAATCAAAATAATCTAAAATATAAACAATCAATGTCCCCCTCCCAGCGGGCCGCGGTAAAATTATCAAACGTTGACCGGTCCGCAGCGATAAAAAGGTTGCGCAGCAACGTTTTAGAGCATGTCGGAAACTGTTTTTCTGGGTGGCGTGGTATTTGCGGACACATTCCCCCCCCCCCCCATCTTAGAACAGATAAAGGGTGTAGATAAATAAGGAAATAAATACTTTTAAAAATCACAAATTATGACGTGGTGGGCGCCAAATGATAAGGGACAGACGGGGAAGGGGTTCTTTACTAAGAGAGAGTCCACTAGTTATTAAAACACGTTTATTAGACAAAACAAACACATTTACATACATAACTAGAGAACTAACAGTTGACATAGAATTGAAAGGGATTGGAGCGCATGCTCATACGTCCTTACAGTTCCGAAACTTGGCCATCACTGAAGATTGTTCTGTTCGCTAGAGGGCGCAAAAGTCTCTTTACTGTTAATATGGAAGAGTCTAAATAACGGGGGTTACAAAATATAATTTTAAACAGTATTTTAAGTGGCAAATCTCTTTCACCGGGATAACGTTTTTTTTTTTTTTTTTTTTTTTTTTTTTTT
>BMAV01010937.1:32033-46559 GCA_019973955.1 Trichonephila inaurata madagascariensis
TTTTTTTTTTTTTTTTTTTTTTTCCCCGAAGTTTTCTGCTTTTACACTCGATTATCGAATTACAAGGATAAATACATTTTTGCCAATCAAATTTAATTATTTATATTGAATTAAGATATTATAGTGTGAAGGCATTTTAAACAGCGAAATGTAATAAAAATAAACACTTTCAGAGAAATATTTAAAAATTAACAGTAAGTAACACAATAATGAAAGGTATGAACAAATTTCAGGAATTTTGTGGAAAACTGTATTTTAGAGTAAAATATAAATATTAGAAGTGCAATTGCCATAAAATTAACTACCGTAACATCCGGCGTATAATGCGCACCTATACTTTCAAGCTGAATTTTTTAATTTTTAGGTATATTCGCCGTATAACGCGCACCGCCTTTTTTAACGAAGAAATCTCAAATATTAGTATACATTGCTTTTATGTTTTGGTTATTTATTCGAGGTATTATTCCAGACTTTTGAAAAAATACTATACTTCTAGAACTGCAACTCTTATAGCTCATAAGGCAAAAAAAAAACAGTATTTCGATACATGTAGAAGCAGATTTTTTTATGCTCATCTCTTTTGTTATTTTTAAAGGTATCGTTCTTATACCCGGCGTATAACGCGCACCCTTAAGTTTCGATCTTATTTTTTGTGTTCAAAGTGCGCGTTAAACGCTCGATTGTACGGTAATTTCATTAATTTAAGTAAAGATAAATACTAGAAGTAAAATATATAAAACAGATACAAGTAAAAAGAAAAATAAATACAAGTAAATAAATATTAACCTGTATTACATAGGTTCTCAACGTGGGCGTTTGAGGCTTTCAAGGGGGCAGTAAAAGAACCCAGAGGAAATTAGGGGGCACGGAGGGGCTTCTGTAGATTAACCAAATGTAGTTTTAAAAGACTAAAAAAAACACGCTGATTATATACTAAGAAAAGTAAACTTTTATGCTGGTTACCTTATGTTGATTGTATGCATTTAAATAATTTCTATCACGTGTACGAAAATTCACATTTTTCGGTAGTTCGGGAAGTTAGACCAACATTAAATTGAATGATATAGTAAATTTTAATTTCTGTAGTGTATGTGTTGTGTCTTTGTCTGTGAGCAGTAGGAATAATGTTTAGTCCTTTGCATTTCATTATGTATATTATCCAAGAAATATAATTAAATATGTTCACCAGGAATTATAACGTGTGATACTTTAAATGCTAAAACTGACATTTTTATTTTTATTTTGAAAGCAATAGTTTATTGTGAATTACTTCATATAATCAAAACCTTCTTTCAAAAGCGTCTTTATAACAGGTAAGCTAAGACTTTTATTCTAATCTTTTAAATGAAGAAGAAATTCAATAGCGCTTCAATTTCAACAATATCCTATCTAAAACTAAAATAGCTTACAGATTCGCAATTGAGGGTTTTAGAAATGAAAATTAAATTAAAAAAATATGTTCCCTTAGTAATAGAATATTATTTTAAAATTAATTCTTGTTTTCACCATGTATTATGTACTCTCTTATTTCTCTTGAATGGGAGGGGTCAGTATCGAAATATTCACTAGAAAAGGGGGCGCCAGCTAAAAAAGGTAGGATCCTATGCTTTATTATAAAGGCATAAATGTCTTTTTCCATTGGATTTAGTCCAACCTAAGTTACAAAATTAAAGATTTTAGACATTTTTCTAAATTGTTTGATGTTTCGAATTCTTTTAGGATGTTTTCAATTCTTTCATCCGATTTTACATATGCTTTTTTCCTTTTTATATATATTCCAGAGTCCCCCAATTCTCTGGATTTCAAATTAAAAGACACTTTTTGTGCTTCTTCTTTTAGTATTTCAACTAATAAGTGGACATTAGGATGGACATAGGTTAGAATTTCCCAGTTCGACTATTTCCGGTTGTAACTTTCTTTTTAATCAATGTTGTGGCGTAAGATGCAAGAAACGGGCCTAGTAAAGGAATATGAAGAGAACGAAAATATAAGAAATGTCTGTAGAATGATTTCTGCGTCAGCTTACTTGCCAATGGAACACAGAGGATGCTTGAAGCATTATATGGGAAAAATCTTTTAGCATTGACAAACTGACCACATTCATTAATTATTTTGTCGAGCAGTGGATGGACAATCCAAATATGCCCATTACAGTATGGAATATATATGGACAGCGTCATAGAACAAATTATTCTGTTAAAGGGTGAAATTCCAAATTAAATGCAATCACTGGCAGAAACCAGCCTAATGTCCACTTATTAGTTAAAATACTAATAGCAGAAACACAAAAAGTGTCTTTTAATTTGAAATCCAGAGAATTAGGCGACCCTGGAATATATATAAAAAGGAAAAAAGCATATGTAAAATCGGTCATGATTATCATAAAGAGGACATGTGATTATGTTTTCGTTTTTTTACTGCCAAACATTTCTTTATTTACTATTATTTATGCTCTTGTATATTTACATTATACCCGCTAGAATTTCGTATTTGACTACACGTGGTTGCTCGATTATAGTAAAAGTTGTCGATTGTCGGAAAAAAATCTTATTTTAATATTCCTGTAAAAATTCGAGTGTTTTGTAAACATGGATAAGAATGACATTTGTTTTCAATACCAACCATTTAGAAACCGTCGCCACCAAAAACCGAACTCCATTTTTACTATTTTTGTGTTCACATAAGAAACTTCTAAATCGATCGAATCGGCCACTGGTCCGATAAATTTTGAAAAATCACCAGTTTGGCGCGATTTTGTGTGTTGTGTTTTGGAGTAGAAACCCTACGATTTGTGGCAAGAAAAGACTTCGCAAGATAAGTGGCCGAACAATCCTATCGGACTTTGGATAGATGTCTACAGGAATGGAAATTTTTGTTTATTTTAAATTAAGTTATATAGAAAACGTACATAAAAAAGATAAAATATATTTAGTTAGCTTAAATTTTATTTGTTTTACATATCTTCAGAGTAGTTAAAAGAGATATTTCTGTATTTAATTATCTAAAATAAGAACACAAAAATCTGATATGTAATCATACATGTCATATTAAAACAAGTATGTATGTGTGTGTATATATATATATATATAAAATTTATACCACTTTCAAACATTAGAAATGAAAATTACCATTTGTAAAATTATATATAAAAAATCATGCAACATTTTGGAAGTCTGTATTCGCAGTACTATTTTAGTAAAAAGATATAATTTATTGAGAATTACATTCTGAATGTGGTAAGAAATTAAGGCATTAAAAAATGTGTGTATTATAGAATATAAAATTGTGTGCGTATATTGAATATAAAACTCCTGTTCTCTTGTACATGATCAAAATAAAAAGTCATTTTTAAATCCATAATTCTTTTACAAAAAAAATATATATAAATAATAATAATAATAATTATTAAATATTTGTGTGGTATCTATTTATAATGTGAGGATTTCTTAACACATCAGTTTTCCAGAATTTGACTGATATATAAATTTTTCTCACACAGATGTACCTTTTCTTATTTTTACTATGGATAACAAATATGCATTTATTGGTATTTGCACAATTAAAATGTAAAATTAAATAATTTTGATAAATTTTATATAAAGACTTTATACTTGTTATTGAAATATCAACATTATGTGTTAAATAAATCTGTGCAACCCCAGCTGAAATGTATTAAGCATAAGAATACTCTGGATTTTTTTACATAAGTATTAAAGTCTAAATGCTCATGTATATTGATATTATCCTGCTAATAAATTTAAGACCTAAATAAATTTGTCGTGACAAATATTGACCCAAGAAGTGTACTTACAAGGAGAGGGCACGACTAAGGAAATTCATTTCGGGTCGAGACTTGGTGTAATAGTAGTACTCCTTTAAGGTGTTCAATCCTTAATGTAATTCCGTCGAATGGCCAGTCAATTCGGAGAAAAAAGCCTTCGAAATTCATGCTTAGCTTTTATACAATTAAGTTTCAATTTTCTCCACCGGCCCGGTGGCTCAATTGGTAAATCGTCTGCCTTCGGTGCGGGTTGATCCAAGTTCGAATCACCCGAAAAATCTTTTTCTTTCAATTCCTTTAGTTATTTTTTAAAATTAAATAAATTTATTTATGAAAGGTTTATTAAATATTGCATTATATTTATGTAATTATTTTGTGTTTTATAAAGTAAAAAATAAATTTATTATTTAAAATTATTAATAATTAACCATTAAAAAAATTATTTAAAAATATTTTTAATTTAAATTAATTATTCAGTAAAATTATTTAAAATTAATATTAATTAAACTTAAGTAATTATTCATTAAAATTACTTAAAATTAATATTAAAAATAATTAATTAGTATCAATTAAAATTCCGTAAATACATTTATTAACATTAATTATTCATTAAAATTATTTAAAATTAATATTAAAAATTATTAATTAATATTAATTAAAATATATAATTAATATTAATTAAAATAATTCATTATTATTGATTACAAATATTAAAATTATTTAAATACATTTATTAAAATTATTTAAATGCATTTATTAAAATTGTTTAAATAAATTTATTTAAAAAGGACTTATTAAATATTTCATACAATTAGAAAATAATTAATTTAATAATAATAAAATAATATATTTTATATTGTATATATAATATTTCATTTATAGTATATTGTATTTCACATTATAAAACTATTTGTAAATAATTTTTATGTAAAATATCATTTAATACTTTTTATATATTTTATTATAAATATTATTTATTTATATAAAAATATATTTATTAAACATTATATACATATTTATATAATTACAGTAATTTTTTTACTTTATAAAATGCAAAATAATTGCGTAGAATATCATTTATACTTAATAAACCTTTCGTAAATTGAAAGAAAAAGATTTTTCGGGTGATTCGAACTCGGATCCACCCACACCGAAGGCAGGTGATTTACTAATGAGGTTAATTCATGTGACGTCATGGTCACATGATAGTGAAAGCCACGTAATTCTAGCCAATCAATTCAAAAACTCATGTGATGTCATAGTCACACGATAAAAACTATCTTGTGTTTCCAACTAATCAGTTCACGCGCTCCTGTGTTGCCAAGTTTTGCTCTTTGCAGAAACTTTCTCTTAAAAAGTACATATGTATACAAAATGCATTTTATTTAAATTTCATAAAGATTTCTTCTTTACGTATTTTTATATTTTGAGCATTTTTATTTACATGTTTGCTTTAAATATTAATCTTTTTTTCTTTTTTGAAATTTTCATCGAATTTGAAATGGAATGATTTAGAACAGTATATCAATCAAAACTCTTAAAATATGTTAACTCTGTGTTGTATCTTCAGCGATTTAAGATACACCCTGGTTAGATTATACATAGTGATAAATTTAAGTTTATCAGATAATTTTTTAGCTACGTATGTTGATGTTGTTTAATGACTACCGTAACACACGGTTTAATTCTAAGACCGAAATGTAGGTGGCGGTACTTGTAACGGAAGTGTTACCGAACGAAACACTGTATTACCAAGGCCATCAGATAGCTTTGGTATTACCGTCAGAGTTTGGAACTGATTGAGTGAGCGTTACCCGTCGCGCTGTCCAATCCTGGACTAAGTAATTTTTCTAATTTTCACTTATTTCCTGCAAATGTTTACCCTGTATTGTGTCTGTCCATTGTAACTGTTATTTTATGTCATTAAAATATTTTAATTACCCCGAGATCTTGTCCATTACTTTTGATTTACCCCAGTAATGACGTAAGAGACCGTCTGGCGCCAAACGTGTCTGCCCGACTCCCAGCTCTCTCTCGCTTTTTCCACTTTGGTTTAGGTGTTGAAGTGTTGTCACCTGACACAACAAAAACATGATTCGCACCTTGCGAATAAGTAATATTTTCATCCAGAAAACCTATTAACAGATAAGTGTTGTTTATTCTAAATAATCTTGCTCTCTCTGGTATTCTGTATAAGAACTGTGATTATTATTACTCGTAGTATAGATTGTGTATTATAGTATAGCCACGTAGTTGAATTTTAAGTGATATTTTCACTTGTTGACACTTTATTTTTATTCATTTGTCAGTGTTCTTAATCTTAATACTTTTTTTGAAAACGAAGTTAGCATTCTATTGTTTGTTCTGATTAAAGCTAATTGAAGGTTATTTATGAATGTATATTTTCTTACTAATTAAGAATTTTATGCCATTAACATATATATACTTTTGTTATCAAGAAGTTATTGCGATTGGTATTTATTCAAATAATTTCACTTTGATTCTTGTTTGATTACTAAACTTTTAATTAAGTTTTAAGTTGAATACAATTCTTATCATAAGAATTCTTTTTATGCCTAACATAAAAATAATTCTTTTGTGAAGTATATGATTGATTGCGAATTATTACTATACCATTTTGAACCTTGTATGTTATTGATTAAGAATTAACATTTCTGCTTTTTATTAAAAAAATTTTGGAAAATAATTTCAAGTACTTCTACTGAGTGTAAACAAGTTTTTAATGTTGTTAACTTCAAAGTGAATGAAATAATTTATGAATGGTATTTCTATTTAAACGTATTTGAATTGATTTTGATTAAAAACATTTTAATTGATTTAATTTAACGAAAATGAAATTTTTCTTTTGATTTCATTTAAACGATTTCATGTTAATTGTTGATACTCCTTTTGATTAATAATGAATATTATTTAAATATAATTATTTTGGTTTTGATGTACGAAATTAGAAGATAGTTGATATTAAAGAAATTGTTTCATTTTAATCTCATTAAGGGGACACATTACCCTAAAAATGACGATTTTAACGAATTTTTTTTATTGCCTTATTTTAGTTGTGTGACTTTTTTAAATATGTGTATAAAATTTGGTAGCTCTAGCTGCATTATTTTACGAGTTATTTAACTTTTTTTGACAGTATGTCGAAGCGAAACCGAAACTAAAAGACGTGACATCTGCTTCTTTTACAGACGCTATCATCCTAGCCTAAACAATTTCGATTGTTTTACTTATACACGCGATATCTAAAGCTTTATACTTTAATTAGAAGAGAAGTGAATTAATTCGTTTGTTTTTATGCAAGGGAGAAACGTTATTCCATTTTGCTTTGCATTATTTTTTCTTATTCTAAAACATTAGTATCAAAACAAAAGGCTTTTTACAAAGCCAATTATATAATCAATTCATTTCTTTATAATTTTAAATATTCGTTTGAATATCTTTTTATTAATAAGTAAACTTTAATTCATCATGCCTAGACGAAAGCGATCAAGTCTTGTTCGTAAACAAAAAGCTAACAAGAGATGGTGCAGTGAACACTACAGTCATGAAACTGATGTTTTCAGCAAAGGTAAAACTTCTATTTTCTCAGCATTACCAGAAAGAAATATGAGATACCAAACTTTAGAAGACAGCTGCTTGAACAATTTAAATTGTAATGAAAATTCTGAAGCCCCTCATTATGTGATAATGGATGTACAGTTTTTAAAAGGACTTTTAAAAACTTATTGTGTGATGTTTGCAAATCGTATTCACTAAAAATTTTGACATTGGTGAAAAGCTTGGATTTTCTAGAAAAATCTCTGTATTTTGCACTTCTTGCGATATAATTAAATCAAATAATTTTACATCCAGACGAATTTCTGACAGTGAAGGTAATGGAAGCCAATCATTTGACATAAACATGCGCATGGTGCAATCATTTTTAAGTGTTGGGAAAGGCTATTTAGCTAATGGAAAAATTTTGTATGTTAATGAATATGGATTTACCCTCAAGCAGAACACACACACACATTCAATACATATAAACAAAAGTTATGTAAATCTGTGGTTAGATCTACAGAAAAAAGCTTGAATGATGTTCGAAGTCAGGTGAAAAGCGCTTATCAAAGTAATAGTGCCATTACTGATACAGTTGTTACTTTTGATGGTGGTTGACTCGGGGACATTCATCACAGATAGGTGTAGGTTGCGTGATTGACCTTACTGGATTTGTCACGGATTTTGAAATTATGTCGAAACGCTGTATTGAATGTGAACACGCAAAATCTGGTTTGGGAGAAAATTCAGCAGAATTTCATGTGTGGTATGAAGGCCATATATCTTCATGTGCAATCAATCACATAGGATCATCTTGTGCCATGGAACAAGAGGCTGCTCTTAAATTACGGCGAAGATCTGAAGATAATGGTTTTCGATACACGACACTATTGTCAGATGTGGTGATGCAAAAACATATCAGTATTTAAATACTAAGGAAGTTTATGGTCCTGAGATAAAAATAAAGAAAGAAGAGTGCATAAACCATGTTAGCAAGAGGCTAGGTACATCTTTACGAAAAGCTGTTAAAGAATGGCAGGCAAGAAGTGTTTCCTTGGGAGGGAAATCCCGTGGCAGTTTAAAGGAAGAGACAATTTAAAAATTGTCACGTTACTATCAAAATGCCATTCGCTCGAACAAAGGTGATGTAGAAGCAATGAAAACTGCAATTTATGCAACATTGTTTCATAGTATATCAACGGACCAAAAACCTCAACATTTTAAATGTCCAACTGAAAAAGATTCTTGGTGCTTTTTCCAGGCTGCTCTTGCTCGTGGTGAAGTAACAGGTCCTCACGTAAAGCATGTGAAGACACCCTTGAAGGAAGCTCATTTAGCCAAAATTATGCCAATATATCAAAGATTAGCTTCAAATGAACTCCTTCAAAGATGCATAAGATGTGCGACACAAAATGCAAACTAGAGCCTTCACAGCATCATATGGGGTAAATGTTCGAAAGAAACGTCAGCGACACTACGTCGAGTAACTATTGCTGTTTGTGATGCAGTTTGTGAATTCAATTTTGGTACAAAAAATCATTAGAAAATTTGCAAAAGGAAAATGGGCTTGTTTCAAATAAGCAGTCTAAAATGTTAGCTGTTTGCCGAGACTATCGTAGAGTTTACCAGAGGAAAAGAAAAAGATTGGCAGTGTACGCAATTGCTCGAAAAAAAATTGCGTTAGCAAAAAAGCGGCGAAATGCCTCATTTATTAAAAAAGAAGGAATTACATATGAATGTGGTGGTTTTTAATAATATTGATTTATAATTATAATATGAACTTAAAATGAATGTTTTATAATTTCAAAACAAATTGTTAGTGCATTTGATACATATTGTAATATTTTAATGCTTTAATTTTAATATATTTATTTAATAATATTTAATAACTTAGAATATATTTTACTGTCTTAAAATATTTACTATGACCTAAATTGTAATATATGTAAGAATGAAGGCCAAGGTTTACTTCTTTCATGTATTTTATTGGCTTTCAAAAGTTTAAACGTTTTTCACGACTTTATATTTTTCATCGTGATCATATATTTAATATGCTAAGGCTTTTTTTGTATCCATTATAAATCTTTGAAACTTTTCCTGGTTGTTTTGTGTAAAATGTTTGATAATTCTGTGCATAGCATTAAGGATTTATATGAAGAGCTATTTTTTAAAAGATCCATAAAGTTAGATATAGCTGTTTTTTTTACTGTTTTGTATCACTTCATTCCATTTAATCTTAATTTATTTACTTTTTAATATGTACTAATTCAGGATGAATTTTGCATTAAAAACACTTAGTACAACTTGAATTTTAATATATATTAGAATGGATACTATATTTTAGCTCTTTCCAATTACTTTTTTTATTTCAAAAACTTTAAATTGTTTTTTCTCAGCTTCTTATTTTTCATGATCATGTGTTTAAAATGCTAAGGCTTTTTTTATATTCACTATATAATTTTAAAACTTTTTCTGGTTGTTTAATATAATATGTTTAATAATTCTGTGCATGGAATAAGTATTTAGATGAAGTTATTTTTTTAGAAACCTATAAAGTTAGATATAGCTGTTTTTTTACTGTTTTTTATAGTGTCAGAGAAAAAAAATTCTAAAAATGAAAGTATCTCTCGTTATACCAATCCCATGCACAGAATTGTGGGAAATACTTCTAGGAATATCAGAAAAAAAATGGTTCAAAAAATATTTAAATTTGTAAAAGTAGTAGGAATTTTAATAATTTGAAATAATTTAAAATTTTTTAAAATTTAAAATTATTGTTTGTTTAAAAATAGTATTTTGCCTATGAAATGTTTATTACATATGTGTTCGAATACAGTACATATAATTTTATTCTTATAACTATCTAAGTAAAAGAAATTGTGTACAGGGTACCGTGTCCTCTTAATATTGATTTGAAAATTAATTAGCACATTTTGAAATTAGAGAATTTTAGTGTCATTCAGTCGCTGGACATCATTGAGAACTGGAACGCGAAGCGTTCCTCCGTCCCATACTGACTGTATCGGGCTCTTGACATTGAGGGGCCTGAATAGATTCCGAGCTTACCAATAAGAGTGTATTATAGTATAGAGTATTTTTTGTATGTATCGGAAACTTTTAGAGGGTGCTGCAGGTAAGAGCCTTCCCTAGGGCGGGTGTGATGTGTGCGGGCGCAGAGTCGTCTGCAGACGACGTTCGTTCTGGACGGGGTGTCGTAAGTAGCAGAGCAGCCATCACAGTGCGATCTATTGAGATTCATCCCTCATCCGGTGACTCGCTGGCTTCGCCGGTCCCCCGACTCCTTGTCGGGTTTGGAAACTTAACTGAGAATCGGATAAAGTAGGACTTTGTGTATGAGAAAAGTGCATAAGTATTGTTTAACTAATATTTTCAGATCACAGAATTAACAGTTTTGAGTGAACTTTGATTCATTAACTTAAACTGAAAATAGACTAAAAATGTCGAAAATGGCTTTTTTGGGAAGCTCCAGAAAAGATGATTTAAAGATGTTGGCCACAGAACTGGGTCTGGCTCCGTCGGACAATCTCAAAATTGAACTAAAAGATCTCATAACCAATAGTGATAGGTATGATGAGGAATTCGTCAAAGATGTGCTCAGCGTCATTGTAGAAGAACGTACAGCAACAGAAAAACAGAAAGCTATGGTTGTGGTTCAGCAACGAGAAAAAGAATTCGAACTTGAAAAAATGAAAATTCTACTTGAAATGCAGAAGCTGTCACAAGCACCTGTTGTAAGCCAACAGGTAGAAAACCCGAAGCTTGCGTTAAATAGAATTATTCCGAGATTCAACTCGGAGGAAGAAGAAATGGGCCTATACTTGACAATTTTTGAACGTCAAGCGAAGTTCTTGAACATCCCTGAAAAAACTTGGACAACATACCTTATTGGCTCATTGCCTCCTGATATAGCTCAGCTCATCGCAAGAGAGGATGAAGGTGATGCTCAAAACTATGTAAAGGTAAAAGAAATGCTTCTCAAAAGATTTCTAGTTACAGGGGATAGGTTTAGGCAGTACTTTTCCCAACAGAAGAAAAACCCTGATTCAACATGGCGAGACTTTTATTTCGAATTGAGTTCTTATTTTGAAGGTTGGATCAAAGAATTGAAGGTCACCACGTTTGATCAACTTAAAAGTCTAATAATTGCTGATCAGATAAAAAGAAAAACTCCAGCAAATATCAAAGAACACTTTCTGGATATTTGGGCGGATTTGAACGATCCTTTGGAATTGGCTGAGAAGTTGAAATCAAATGATAGCCTAAGGCCTGGAATGAAAAGTAATCCAAATCAGACTTTCAAGAAGAAAGAAGAATTCAGGAAACCATTTCCAATAAAGAAAAGTCAACCTGTTGGAGGATCCCATGATAACCACTGTAGCGTATTGACTACGAAAACTCACAGTCAGGCTAGAGATATACATATATACATTTATTGACAAGAACATCTAAAAAACCATCTTACATACAGACCACGTTTTTGCCTTCTGCTTCCAGCCGGGACCCTCAAAACCGGTCTTCTCGCATGTCCCTCTCTAGAGGAGTCTATTCAGAACGTTAGGGGAAAGGCATTTTGGGCAGCCCTTCTCCCCTACAATCTCAGGCAGTACGCCATCCGCTCTCCGACTACGACATCATGTGTTGTCATAATAATAATCGTTACAAACTCCTCCTTCCTCTAGAGAGAACTTTTTCTGGTAAAGGAAAAGTTCTGTTCCTTGAAGATCAACTAAAATAATTTCAGTTGTCAACAGGAGATATCACTAAAGTTCTAAATGACACTTTCTTTTTAACAGTGTACGATTCCTTTCTGGCCAGAACTACATACTACAATACGTTAACATATAAAAAATCAAAATGAATGAGGAAATCGCTACTTATCTATTAGATATATACAAATTATACTTTATCTAGTTAATAACTCAAATCAATAACTCAATCAAATTTACTCAAATCTCATATTTACTAAGAATTAATATTTATATACATCATTTCTTTAATTAGAATGGTATGAAGAAATAACACTAACATTCTCTAGTTTCAAATTTTAAAGAGAGAAATTAAGAACACACAAACACATACTTCATCTGTCTAAATATGATATACTTATATCACAAATGTTTTAAATGCAAGTGATTCTTCGAATGATAACATAAACTTTTTTATACGTTATCTACCTTAATAATAGTCTACACCACAGAAACTAAATGTTTATACACAAGTATTAGTGAAAGCAGTTTATCTTATAATTTCTGTTACCATAAAACATATTACACAACATCTCAACATATACTCTAAATCCTATTCATGAACTAAAAAAACATTAAACACTTTACACATCTTACAGTCTACTCTAGAATCATACTAATGAAATGAATACATCACTATATTAGAAATATTTTTTTCTTATAACTCTTAGTGAAACATTTTGGTATATGACATGTTTATAAAAACATAGAAGTGATTAATATTTATAGATACATTATAGAAATAAGTATAGAAAGTAAGTATAATCCTCCCATAAATGTGTTACAAATTTTTAATATATCAATCTCACTCAATTATAAAATTTTAACATAAATGCATACATAACATATATGCATCCTTGGTCAAACCTTATGACAGATATTAATGAAACAAGGAAAAATAATCAAGCGTTTGAATATCATACATTTTTCTTTAGAGAACTTAAATTAAAATTTACGCTCAGCATAGGAAAAAATAAATAAAAAATTGTTTCGGGTTGAAAAATAAACCGTTTCGTGAAATCAGGGGCGTATAGAACTGAATTAGTCGCCAAATTTTCCTTCAGTTGTCTAAAGAATTCTGGACATTCAGAATTCCCTTTAATGTTTCCTTTCTCCGATTTTCTTTTTAACAGTTCTGTAAATGGAGCAACTAAACAAGAAAACATTGGGATGTATTGCCGATCATATCCCTCTACTCCCAAAACTTTAACCTCAGTTTTATTCCTTGAAATTGACAAATCTATTATTGCCCTAACCTTCAATTTAGCTGGAGACCGCTTTCCTACGACATAACCAAGACATTTAACACTGTCTTGAACAAATTTACGTTTTACTGGTTCGATTGTTAAACGTGCGTTCTGTTCTAATACTTTATTTATGTGATTTATAGAATAATCCCAGTTTTCTGAAAATATAGACGCTTTGTTTAAATATAATAAGTCAAACTTTTCATACCCTCGGGTTAGTTCAGCTATCATCCTGCTGAAATAATAGAATACATTTTTGAATGTAAAGGGCATACGTAATGGACAGTAAGTTCCTAATTTTTCAAACAACTCGGTAGTTGAAATACTCATAAATAAGGTTCCTCTGTCTACCTGGATCTCTCTAGGAAAGACCCTTCTAAAAATTTGTAGCAACGTCTCCACAAGGGGTGTGGAGGCCGTCTCAGGCACTGGCAGTCTCATGGCACCTCTGCGACATAGGCATGTCAGGTAAAATATATTTGTCTCTAGTAGGTGCAATAGGAAGGGGTCCTATTGTATCAATAGTCATGTCTTACAGGAAGTAATTGCATGGATGCTTTTTCTTGATCACTTGCATCATCATTCGCGTTATTCTCTATCCCCGAAATCAAGGGGACCGATTCCTCATTCCTCAGCTGTGCTTCCATAACCTCACAATTACTAAGTTTAACCAAATTCATCAGCTGTGCTTCCATAACCTCACAATCACTAAGTTTAACCAAATTCCCACTGTCCGTGCCCTTTCCTGTAAACGAAAGCCCAAAATCCTCCCCATTTTCAACTACACATTCTCCCAATCTAAATTGATCATCGCCATTTTCTAGGCGTGTGCTCTTTCCTGTTTCTTTTCTTCGTTGCCTATGAGTCTGAATTTCATTCCCTATTTCCGGTCTTGGTAGACGATTCTGTTCTAAATCCGGTTCCAGGAGTTCAATTGTTTGACCCTCCAAAAAATATTTTTCCCCATCCAAATGTCCCGGACTAACAATTGGCTTTGAGACCACGTGTATTGGCTCACACTCAATTTTTCTTTCTGCGGGTTGCAGACAAGTCATAGTATCATCATGAATATGTTTCACCAACCCTTGCTCACCTGTAAACATTTCTGGTGTAGCACATTTTTCAAAACCTATACCTAATGAGGCTCCTGTTTCTTTAAGGACAGGAATCACAA
>BMAV01010937.1:46569-99755 GCA_019973955.1 Trichonephila inaurata madagascariensis
GGTGGCGTTTCTCTTAAGACCGGGATGGTCTAAATACTTTTTCTTATGACCAGAATTGTAGTTTGCCGGGATGGCACTTGTTTCAAGACCAGGGTGGTCTATATACTTCTTCTATGTGCAGAACTTCTTACGTCCGGGACGGCTCGTTGATCTGTTCTCAATCTTCATGCATCCATTATATTTCTAGCCAAAAATTACATTAGAGTAATTATTTATCTCCGTCGGTGCCTCCATTAAATAGACTGTAGCGTATTGACTACGAAAACTCAGTCAGGCTAGAGATATACATATATACATTTATTGTCATCTAAAAAACCATCTTACATACAGACCACGTTTTTGCCTTCTGCTTCCAACCGGGACCTTCAAAACCGGTCCTCTCGCATGTCCCTCTATAGAGGAGTCTATTCGTGAACGTTAGGGGAAAGGCATTTTGGGCAGCCCTTCTCCCCTACAAAATCTCAGGCAGTACGCCATCCGCTCTCCGACTTTGACATCGTGTGTTGTCATAATAATAATCGTTACATCACTCACCTGGACCCTCTAGAACAGTACCTAGATTCCCAAGTCCTGAAGGAAGAAACCTGATACAGTGTTACGGATGTGGGACTCCTGGTGTCGTCAGTGAACTGTATGACGTTATTCAACTTGAATTCAAACTTGTATCCCACAAGTGTGATTGTTTGTAAACTATCAATATGTGTAAAATATCAACAAAAAATTAAAAAATTGTGTAATTGCATGTTGAACTCGCCAAATTATCGATAACCTTCGACGCGATTTTACAAAAGATTTAGATAATTTTTTTTAAAAAATTTTTAACATGCAGGACAAATGTATTAGATCCTTGGCAAACACAAGGGTGGGGTTTGGGCATTAAAACCTCCACACAGACCAATAGATTTTTAATTTTTTAGCAGAGATTACACTTCGGCGCTTTCCTATACTTATTTTTTTTAATAAGAATATCTTCTTCCTCTCTATAAAATTCCGTACAAGCTACTGTTCAGAAGTATACATAAAAGTTTGTTATTCTGTGTATTTAAAATCATTTTTAAATATTTTTCAAAATTAAGCAGTCACTGTCGCAAACTCCTGACCAGCGTTGTGTCTGTGAAAATGGGACTCCGATTTCTGCCCCCTCCCCTGTGTAGAGGGGTGGATGGACGTTAAATGTGTCAAAGCTCTGACGTTGGTATGGTGTGTAAGTTGAGAAGCTCCTTGTGGTTCTAAATGACGTCGCCAGTAGGCCTCGTGTACCTTAAAAGTGTTGGTTAATAAGCAATCCATCATCCAACTCAACCAAATGATAATGGATTACTCATTTTTGAAAATTACTATCATATTTGAACTCGTCTATTAAGTATACTAACTCATATATTTAAATATACAGTGAAAATCGTTTAACACGAAACTGAGAGAACTGAAACATTTTTTTCTGTTTAAAGAATTTCGTGTTAATATTACATAAGATATTTTTTTTAACAAAATTGAGTTTACATAAACATGTGTATATGCATACATTTAATAAGACTCATTCAAACATTTACGTAATTTGCTCTCTCTTTTTTTAAAAAAATTATTATTGATAAAAAGTAGTGTTAACTATACTCTGTTTCACCTCAAGTTGGGAAAGGTAGGGAATGTAACAGTCCGCTTGAAAAAGTAGTTCCAACTTTTGTTCTGGAATTTAAATCAACGCAAATGCACAGAAAATTATTAAAAAGTATCATGTATTTTAGAAATTGTAGGTTTAAAGATATATTTTAAGTTAATCACATCTTAAAAGCATTTATTCTTTAATACCTGTGAATGTGTGAATACAGTAGAAAACAAATACTTTTTTGGCTGACAACAACAATATTTGGCTGAAAAAACCGGTTTTCAAAATTACATTCTTCCGAAATATTCCCGCCAAATCAACGCCATTCGCTTTGCGATTTAGCTTCGTTCTTACGTAATATTTTTACATCTCGTGCGACTATCTTAATTCTTGTTGTTTTTTGAAATTTTAAACATTTTTTTTTACAACAAAAACAGTTCTAAATATCAAAATATATAATTTTTTTATTAAATTATTATAACCATTTTTTTTCTTTACAAGTTATACTTATTGAGCTCAATATATAAACTTTGCATATAATGTTAGTAACATAATTTTTGAAATATGCATCGAGATATTTTTTTCCAGATAAACTATAAATTTTATAAAAGATTATAAGTTTTAATATTGATAAATTTTTGAAATTAATCCCCAAATTCTATTATGCACTTCTGTATATCTTAAGCTAACGTACATAAACAGCATTTACATGTAATGTGAATAATAATTACAAACTGATATAAAACAATAATGGAAAAAGGATGATTAATTATTTATAAACAAGATAGAAATTTTTATTTTATAAACAGATGTAATAAATGAAATTATGAAACTTAAGATATATGAGCCGTTTATTTTGAAAATGGCATATAAGTCACTTAAAAAAATCAATGTAATGATAGCATGTGAATTACAATTTAACCGTATTTTTTCATTTAAAAAAATGCAATCGACATCTTCGGAACTATTGAGATTTTATTCGAGAAAAGTTTTACTAGTTAATTAATCAATATTTTTAAACATATTGAAACGTAAACTCTTTAAATATTTCGATTAAAAAAGGGGTTTATACTATTATCAAAAAAAAAACTCATACAATTTTAATGAACAAATTTTTTAAGAGTAATATTTTTGCTTGCCAAATATGGAGAATTTTATTTTTTATAGTCACACTCTTCTCCTAGAGTAACCCTATAGCGGCTGTGATTTGGTCAGCGTACCCTTCCCAGCGCTGCCAACTTAAGATGAAACGGAGTATATACCAAAATCTTTACAGATTTCCGTTTTCGTCTTCTATTTTTAACCAACTGCCTTAAGAAGCTCCATGATCACTTTAAGCGAAATAGCAGATTGTCCCCCCCGAACTCTTTGCCATTGTGCTCGCAAAAAAATTCTTCTAAAAAAACAAAAAAAAAGTGCGAACCAAACTCGCTGATTTTTACTCTCACTGCGATATACTCGTCACCGAGTTTCAAAGCCAAAAGATGCGAAATAGATGTTTTTGCGAGGCGTTTTTAGGGATGGAGGGTGGCAGTATCTTATATAGATAAAAACAAAATTGGCTCGTGCCACAGGCTATTCCGAGGGTATTTCAAAGCCAAGTTGGCTTTTTAACTGCGAAACATGAAGCCCACCCCTCTTAAATTTCGCCTGCGCAGCTGGTGTTTTTCTTATTTGTTCCTTGCCAGAAGGGAAATCTTTTCGTGTTAAGCAATTTTCGTTTCGTGGGAGAGAGAGAAAAAAAAATCCTTGAAATCCTCCTTTTTTAAGTAAGATCCGTTTGTTTTTTTAAAAAATAACGACAATATATGATTTCAAAAAACCTCTATTTTAGGATTGTACATACTTTTGCTTATCTTTCTACATAGTTGCCGAGTTTATTAATGCACTTGTTATACCTTAGAACTAAGTTTTGAAAACCCTCTTCAAAGAAGTCTGCCGTCTGGTCAGACAGCCAAGAGTTCCCGCCAAGACTGAGTTTGAGGTAGCAGAAAAGTTGGAAATCGCTTGGTCGGGGCTGTATAGTGCATGGTCCACAACCATCATCAGCGATTACAGAGAGCCGACCTGATCGTTCGCCCATCTCCTAACTTTGCTGTCACTCATTGCTTCTGTTATCTGGCAATGAATGTCTGCAGCCGACATGTTTCTCGCACTTGGCGGGGGATTCCTTTAACATTTTAAACACGCACAGCGAATCTTACACGACTGCTACAGAGCTGATGAGTGTGTTCGTTGTGGCGTACGCGTGAACTAGGGATAGGGAGCTTACTTTAAAAATAGCCCTTGTATTATTGAAGGAAATCCGTATAGTAGTTTGTTAACCGATATTTCTTCTTGAGCATTTTCGCGTTAAACTTATTTCCCTACGTTAGAAAAGTGAATTATTAGTAACTCTCTCGGTGTTTGTATTGAAACCAGCTGCAAGTAGGCATCGTGGTACCTTTTATTCTTTATACATATTTAAATATTAAGACTTTTTTTTAAAAAAAGTTTCATCAAAAGAAGTAGAAAATATTTCTTTTCTGTAGAGTCACCCAGTCTTTTGAATAACTCAGTTGTATATCCTTATTCATTCTGTCGGAGAATAATGCTGCGTTTTTTTCATCGTAAATAATAATACTAAAAAAGAGAGAACTGTCTCGTAATTAAATTTCCTCTGTGGACGACAACTTCCTTTTCCCGTTTTTCGCAGTTGATAAAAGCTTCATTTGCATAAACTCGTTTCATCCGGACGCATATTTTTATGGTTCATTTAATTACTTATGGTCTTTTCATCCAATTGCATTCCTTTAGTGCCCCCGAAGAAAAATAATAATCTGAGAAACAATTTAACGATGGGGGTGAATAAAATATTAATCGGGTAATGAGATTTGGATGGCTTCCGTTTTGTGACTGATTTTTTCTTAATCTTATTAGGATGAATCACTTGACTGGTCTTGGCGTGGTCCGTCGCCAATAGTCCTCTGTTGCTTCAAAGGGATACATTAATGTACAATTATTTTAATTAATATTTTCTTGAGCTAGGATTTTTGTAGACTTACGCTCGGGTGTTTGGCGCGAAATATTGAGGTTACGGTAGCGCAGTTATGAGTTTTATTGCCGAGGCAGCATATCATTTAGATAGGTGGTCCACTATTTTGAAGACTATCCGTAGAAAATAATAAGAGCTTCTGCTGGTTAAATACCTGGATCTCAAACTCATCACGTGGTGTGATGTAAAAGTACGGAGAGAGTCAAGTATCAGCTCAGTTGTTCGCGCCTCTCGGAATGGTTCAGAATTAGCCTTCTTGTAGTTTTAAAAGGACCTTAATTTTGACCAACTTATCGCTATAGTATGTAAAGGAGAAAAGCAACTCTTTCACTTCTCACGATATCTGCCGAACTATTAAACCTACAAACTTGAAATTTTGCTAGCCCCTTCCTTTCATTGTGATCCACTATGAAGGGTATAGAGGTTTATAGAGGTTTTGTGACCCCAAGGGATGTTGTGAGGGGTTAAGGGGTGTTATAGATAAATATTCCTGTTTTTGAACTGTCAACAGACTTGAAATTTGGCAGGCATGTTAATTTGTTGATAGATCTACTAAAAATGGATTTTGTGGTAGTTTGCTTTGGAGAAGGGGTTACAAGAGATAAAAGGCAATTTGTTTCTGCTCCAATTTTAGAAATTCAAGTCATATCCTTTTTATAATCAAGAGGCGATAATTATATCAATGTTTTTCTATACTCTCGAACGCTTAATGCTAGGGCTTAAATATATGTAAATAGTATTTATTCATACATCTCTCTCATGAAATATCCAGCTACCTGGCAGTGGATATATGTAGCGAATTTCTGAGATTGAAAATAAGAAGTAGGAATCAAAGGAAAAAGGGAAATGTGTTTTATAAAGTAACTATGCTTCAAATACCACACTTAAAATGTCTTTGATATATATAATCTATATCAAACTCTATATATTTCTAATAAAAAATATCTATATCGTCAAAAAGAAACGCGAAAAAATCGTTCAACTAAAATCAGTTTGGGAACGATTAATTCTTCCACGTTTGTTTTAAAAATAATTCGATCCATGCGACCAAAAACTTTGTTTCGGAAAAAACAGCTTAAAATAGTAAATCTATTCATAGCAAATGATGATTACTGCCTAGTGTTATTGAAAAGTTTCACTTCTGCAGGTAGGTAGAGCGAGAGAGAAGGCATTTCTTTTATTACCTGAGCTATGAATTCAGTTATAACTGGCATGAAATGTTTTGTGCGTGAAAAAAAGAAAACATTGCAATTTTTATGAGTCAATATTTTCATATAATCGTGTACTAAAGCAAACTGTCCCCTTATTTTGTCAAAACATTCCCGTTGATTGTGAACTAGGTCAAATGGATTCAACAAATTAACATAGATATGTTAGTTGTTAAGAACACAGAGGAAAACAAGCTTCATTTTTGTTTCTTACTTTCAGCTCTCGTTTTTCAATTCCTACTATTAGCTTGCACACTCTATTTTTTTTATTTATTTATCTTTGTGGAATTTTCAATTGTTAATAAAATACATTTCAAAGCGCTCAATTGACATGAAATTTTATATACGTGATTATTTTAGATGACAATACAGTAATTTAATTATAATTAGTAAAAATTAATTGATTAAAACTAATTATTCAAAGAATTACAAATACACAGCCACGTTGGCATAATTTTTGGCGACTTGTGTCAAAACTTGAAAAGGTTTTTTTCTCACGTTTTAAAGCATTCAATTGAACTGAAATTTTATAGACAGATTGTTTTGGATGACAAAACGGTACTTTAATGATAATGAGTAAAAATGAATGACCACTTAATGTTGTGATTCTGTGATATGTATATACATATTTATATTACCGTAAAATCTGGCGTATAACGCGCACTTTTAACACAAAAAATAAGAATGAAACTTAAGGGTGCGCGTTATACGCCGGGTATAAAAATGATAGCTTTAAAAATAACAAGAGATGAGCATACAAAAATTAGACTTTTATATATATCGAAATCTGTTTATTTAAAAGAAATCACATGCTTTACGAACTAAAAGAGCTGTAGTTGTAGAGTTATACTATTTTTCAAAAGTCTGGGATAACACTGTAGTGTTTCCTCCCTTCACCAGGAGGTGCACTGTGCTCCCCTCCGGTAAGAATGTGTTCTTTTGTGTATAAGAGAGAGCTCTTCTCGGCACCGGCGCGTTAGGTCGGTGGCCACATTTTGAAATATTACCCGCGTGGGTCCTTTGATTTTAAAAAATTTCATGTTCATAGTAAATAAATGTGCTGTCCTCAAGAATATGTCTGTTGGTGAAACTACAACAACATTACATCTTTTGCCACAACTTATCACATTGGCGCATTAACGCCATGATCGAACGCCTGAGGGAGTCATCAAAAGGAACTACGAGGTAGGTAATTCTTTTGCATCGTTTTGTGCGAATTCAGCAGATTTTTTTTTACTAAATTTTCTGGGTTAATTAATTCATTTAGTATAATTCTTTCTAATCATGTTTGGAAGAACCAATATCATTACAACGTTAGATCTCTTGAAGGGGTATTGGGCTATACCCATGGATGAAGACAGCAAAAATCTTACATCTTTCAAGACTCATCGGCAACAGTACCGCTTCAAGGTGATGAGTTTTGGTTTGAAAAATGCCTCTGTCACATTTCAGAGTGAAATGAACAAAGCATTATCCTGTTATAGAGAATTTTCACGTGCCTACATCGACGACATGGCAATCTTCTCCAAAAATTGGGAAGAACATCTTCTTCATCTGGATACTATTTTAACGAAACTTTGAGTTAAATTTCACTGTGAACCTCAAAATTTGGGTCATATTATCGGTTCTGGTAATCACATGAACCAGAACCCGAAAAGGCTGCAGTTATCAACAACTTACCAGTGCCTAAAACGAAGGAGCTTCGTAGTGGACTGTGTAATTACTATCACGAATATATTCCTAAATATTCAAAACTTGTGTATCCATTGACAGAACTCACTAAAAAGAGAGTACCTGATCCTATCCCATGGACTGAAAAACATGATTCCTCTTTTCATTTTAAAAAGGATTTAGTGGAAGCACCTTCGCTGTACTCTCCAGTGCTTGATAAACCGTATACCATTCATTCAGATGCATCGCAAATTGGCATAGCTGCTTGCCTTTCACAAAAATGTGGTGATAAGTGTTACCCAATTGCTTATGCAAGTCAAAAATTAAGCAAGACTCAATAGTCATGGTCAACTATTGAACGAGAGGCATTTTTGCGATTGTGTGGAGTTTAAAAAAGTTCAAAGTATGGGTATTTGGGACTGAAATTGAATTTTATACTGATCATAACCCTTTACCTTACTTAACAAAGAGTGCACCACAATCTGCGAGGCTACAAAGATGGGCTTTTGCACTACAAAAGTTCAATGTGACGATCAAACATTGTCCTGGTGTGAAAATGCCTCATGCTGATGCACTCTCCCGATTGGTGTAACAAATGTGCTTTTTAATTTTAAAAAGAAAATTTTAGATTTAGTGAATAATTATTTTCTTTATCTCATTTTGTGTATCTCATTATATTATTTGTGTCTATTTACATTTTTAAAAAATGCTAATGTTTCTTTTCTAAAAATATTTTTTTAGATTAATGTTGTTTATTCTGTGAATTCCTTAAATTTCAATTTTCTTGATTATTATGGTATAATTAATCATATCAAAATGGTATTCTTAATTTAGTTTTGTGTAATTTGTTATGTATATACTTATTTTTCATATTTTTTTTGTGTGAGGTAATGCTATTTACTTGTATATTAGTGTATGATATGAATGTATATTATTTTATGCTTTATAATCAGATTGAGTATCATGTGTGACACATCAATCTTGTGTGTGGGGGGGGGGGGGTGTAGTGTTTCCTCCCTTGACCAGGAGGCGCACTGTGCTCCCCTCCGGTAAGAATGTGTTCTTTTGTGTATAAGAGAGAGCTTCTCGGCACCGGCGCGTTAGGTCGGTGGCCATTTTGAAATATTACCCGCGTGGGTCCTTTGATTTAAAAAATTTTCATGTTCATAGTAAATAAATGTGCTGTCCTCAAGAATATATCTGTTGGTGAAACTACAACAACATTACACCTTTTGCCACAACTTATCACAAATACCTCGAATAAATGGTTTCAAAACATAACAGCAATGTATCCTAATATTTCAGATTTCTTCGTAAAAAGGGGGTGCGCGTTATACGGCGAATATACCTAAAAATTAAAAAATTCAGCTTAAAAGTATAGGTGCGCGTTATACGCCGGATTTTACGGTAATTGTAACTATTTAATAAAAAGTAGCTAAAATAAAATTTTTCTTTGTTGATCTAAGTAGGAATTGACTTAAATTTTTTTTTATATATATTTTACTTGTTTTAAAATATGTTATAAGTTTGTATGTTTTTATTTGTTGCTTGCACTGTGTGTATGTGTGCATTAATTTGTATAACTTTTCATTATAAACAAAATCGAAATTCGTAACTTTTTAAGATGTTTTATTTTTCGTTAGTAAAATTCTTCTAAAATCTCTTTCGGAGATTTTTTTTTTGTGTGTGTAAGTGTGGTTGTGCATAAAATTTTCTTTTGTTACAATCCTCCCTCGAATTAACTAGCTTTGAAATACTTACTAGATAAATTATCCAACAAATGATTGTTTAAGCAATTTCATTATCCCCTCATTTTTAATTTAATGGGTTGTCCTATTAATTTTTAGCTGAACCTCATGGGGATTTTGTTTATCCTAATATTAGTTATTACTTACTGTTACAATATTTCCAAGTAAACTTTTATTGCGATATCTGCTTTTTACTATAAGTGGCCTAAAATCAGAAACACTTTGAAAGCTGTTAAGAGGGTCCGGCACATTAATTTTCAAAATAATTACGATTTTCACTTTTTTATATTTTCTAAAAGTTCAAATATTTCTGTTTAAAATGATATATGGTATGCGGAAATATGATAGTTAGAATTATTTTTAACTGAAGCTACTCCTTGACGCGCATCTGCTAGGAGCACCTTGCATAGGTTTCGGATGAGCGCGAGACCATATGACGTTCAGTGGAAAAATTAAGAGTGTATTAGGATTTTCCAAAAAAGGTATGGATCTTAAAAGCGAAATTGAGGAATAAAAGTTAAATGATGGGAAAAGCCTAAGTGGTCGTAACCGAATCACCGACATTTTAATATCGAAAATTCAAAGATATTATAGTATAACTAATAGAAATAATATCAATGATCTACACAGCATAACAACTTCTGTTTCGGCTGTTTATTTTCATCTTCTGTCTTCGAACGAGAGCCCTCAACATGGAGTATGTCCCCCGGGTATAAATGACTGGTGAAAGTTTCAAGAGATGGAAGCTGAACTTAACGAAAGGCACTATAATCGTAAACACATACACACGTGCCATATACCATAATGTATTAAATGATGCCAATTTTTAAAGATCTAGGTGTGATCCTATGTTATTCAGAAAATATTAAAATGGAAAGACTCAGAACCCAAATGAGTCGGTTAATAACACCATATGGTCAATGATTCCAATATCTACATTTGTGGAGTCTAAAAAAAATTAGGGGTAAATATGGCTATTGCACAGTTCAATATGAGTAATGTAGCAATATTAATAATTTTAAAACATTGTGACATGATACACGTAGGATTCGTGTAATCCAACGAAATCTTCTTGAGATCCCCCCCAAAAAAGGCAAAAGTGTTAAAAATAATGAAAAAATAAAAAAGAAAATCGGAAGAGAGTCTTTTGTACGAGCAGAGAGTTAAAAAATGCTTCATGTGCTTCTGGGAAGTGCTAAAAAAAAGTAAATGCTGAAAAAATTACAAATTTTTACTTTAAAGCCCGTTTTCTCAAAATGTAATATTTTTCACTTTATGTACCTTTCTCTTAAAAACTACTTATTATATAATCCTCAAATTTTCAGTGAAAAGACTTTTAACATGTTTACACATTTTAATGGACGGAATTAGATATATCTAGGAAACGTTTTTAGATATGACTTTTGGGAAAAAAATTGGACAGGTTTTTAAAAAATTCATAATTATTTAGTAATTAACAAAAAGACATAACTCTTCGTTAAAGTGTCATTAATAGTTCACATAACGTACTGTAAAAATTTTATCCATTGGAATTACGTAGTTTCTGAGAAAAAGGTACGCAATTTAACATGGGTTCCTACGGACGTACCGGACCCCCTTAAGATCAACCAGTTTTGCTATAAAATGGTTTATTGTGGAGAAATGTTTGAAAAATATGTAAGAAACTCAAAACTTTTTTCGAACAGTTTATCGTATTTGTAATGAGAAAATATCGTATAATGGGAAAAACTCACAAATGATAATACAGGCATAATTTTAGACTGATTTTTGTATTTTTTTCAGAGAAATGTATTCACATTGACAATTATTTTATCTGATAGTACTTTCATCTGTCCACTCAGTAATTTTATTATTAATATTTCAAATGTTTCTTGGACTTTTGCCAAGATGATAAATATATTACATCCATTTGTGTGTGTGTGTTATTAGATCTTAAAAAGTTATCTTAAACTTTTTTGCGCTGGGGAGTGAATGAAAAATTTGCCCAGTTTTGCTTAACAGTCGAAAAAGCGAACGGAAGTAGTCTTCTCCCCCATCTCCCGAGTCGTCGCCATGGTGACGGGTTAGCGAGTTGGGAGGAAAAGGGGGAGCGGGGACACCATGTGACCTACGTCATATCCTTGAAGAAGTTGGATGATTGCCCACCTCTCCGATTACTCGACTTGCCCACCTTCCGATTGGGGGTCTTTTTCCCCCAGACCCGGGAACATCTATGCATTAAGACCTATGCATTAAGGTTGAGGGTATCCAACCCAAATGACCTTGCTGGCCACTTCGGAAAAACATTATAATCTCGCGGGCCTCACATAAATATATGTACCTTTATATCAGATTTGGGGGGAAAAAAACATTTATTGGAGTGAAAATTTAAAACAGAATGAATTATTATTATTGTTTTCATTATTTTTCATGCATATAGATATAGATAATATAATAATGTTTATATAATATAAAATAATGCAATGATCAAATAATGTTTAAAATATTACAGTTGCCATTTTCTTAAAAATTACGGTGTTCCTTTTGAATTGATCTTTTGTTACTCATTGTTGAAATTTGATTGTGCTGTCATTCGCGCAAACGATTAAGTATACATTGCCCTTTATCTTAACCATCTTGAATATTTTTTTAAACTTTAAGAAACATCTCTGACTGCTTGCGGTAGCCCAGTGGTCAAGGTATCGGATCATGGCAGTCATGTCATGAGTTCGAGCTTAGTACCACTAAAGAACCGCCGTGTAGGGGAGCGATGCACGTTAAACCTGTCGACAACTCAAACGTCCTCCCTTTGGTGTGGTGTGGTAGTTAGGAGAGGGGAGTGCCAGCTCATGTGTCGTCCTTGTCACTTGACCATGGTTCAAAATTACGAGGTCCGTCGCCAAAAGCCCACGTGTTGCTGAACAGTGCGACGTTAGTATTCCCTCACTCACGCCTCTTGCTTTTTGGGCACTCCAAACAGAAAAGGAAGAGGAGAAATGAAAGTCGCACACACAGAGAATTATGTACCATCCATAGAGAGAGAATAAATGATATGAAAGCAATTCGGAATTTATTAAAAAAGTAATTTATTATAGTAAAATCAAATGTAACTGTTTGATAAAATATAAATCTGTTTTAATCTAAAGGACATTTCTATTATCAAAAAGGATTTATTTTAAAACAAGAACAGGTAACAGGCAAATACATTGTTGATTTATATAGAGATATGAATTTCCCCTCAAATAAATTTCAAAATGAAAAAACTAAAAATCTGACGCATAAAATTTTTTAAAAAAGTGTTGGTGGGCCGCAACTTACGTACTGGCGGGCCGCGTGTTGGACAAAATAGCTCTCACAGGAAAAGTATGCCTTTCTGAAATATTTCCTTAGATTTTTGGTTACATGGCTATGTGTTAGGCGGCTAATTTTTTTTTTTTTTTTTTTAACTTTTCTTTGCGTTGAATTATTATTAGTTCTAGTCAGAATGCCTAAATCAAATGCACAAAGAGGAATAGAGTTTCGTGAAAGAAAAAAAAAAAAACTAGCAGCATGTCCAGTCGGAAAAGCGACAAAAAAACCCAGAAAAATAGTGCAAATTCATCAAGTGCTACTGCCAAATCGCCATGAGAGTACAGTAGAGAATATCGAGCACGGAAAAAAAAAACACTGCAAAATACTCTTAATGCCCAGTTTAAAGGATGGGAATGCTATTGAGACTCTTCTAATGACAGCACAGGTTAATACGGACTTTGTGAACCTCCCTGTGCCATTAACTACAGAGCCCTCAACAAGTCTACTGTGTGTTGGAACTTTTGCATGTAAATCAATAATAAATTCTATCTTACTTTACAAAGACTATGATTCCCATAAAATTGCTCACAAAGATTTTCAAAAAGCGATTCATTTTATAATCCTTTCGGTCACGGGCGTTCAATTTATGATAGATTATGGTTTAGAGATGATTTGAGAACGTTTGTTTTGCTGAGCGCAAAAATATTTTATAACATATTTTACCGGGAATTAATATTAGAAGACATTAAAGTATGCTACCATTTCCGACAAAGTTTAAATAGGAAAAGTGTACCAAATTCATTAAAATATAATAGTTTTGTATACCCAGAAATTCCAGCACATCTTTCTACTTTGGATTTGGTATCAGAAAGACTCATTTCGCTACGAATACTTTTCATGCAAATTAGTTGATTGAGACAAGTACGTGGTCAGTTTGGATTATTAGGGCAAATAATCAATGATCCAACGTCGCTAAAGAAGTTTCACTTCTATCGCGTAGCGTTCCACGCACCATTTTTCCCCCTCTGAAGTATACTAGAATAAATGTTTGCAAAGTTGATATTATAGAAATGATGATATTGCATGACTGGGTTTTATTCCTATTACATGGCCATAGAAGCATTTCGTGCGTGCATTGTTAATAAAATTGATAAGAAAAAGAGGCAATGTATTCATGCGAAACCAATCAAAGACATTTTTATTGTCGAAAGAGAAAGAAGGAATCATCTCTCCTTTTTTGAGAAATTAAACAGTTCCCCCGTGAGCATGACAATTTTTAATGAATGGAAACAAAAGTCTAATACCTTTACAGTTGTATTAATATAAAATTTTGACTTCATTATCTTGTGGAGAAATATAGAACACGTTTTATTATGTAGTTTTTTTTCTGTGAATCAATTTGTCCCTCATAGAATAATCATTGGGCTGGAAAAAACTTTAAATCTTGCCTTTTTATCCAAGAGAGAAAAAAAGTTGTCGTCATTGTCTTTGATAATCCGAATCCACTGATGTGTATAAGAATTGAAAGCATTTTTTTTTTGTAACGTTATAATTAATACTTAAAATAATTCTTTTAATTAGTTTTTCAGTTTAATTAGTTTAGTAGAGTTAGATAAAAAAATAGTAATCATTCTCACGATCATTCTAGATTAAAATATGGGTTAAGAAAAGAAATTGAGACATTTCTTTTGTGATTAAATTTACGCATAATTAAACTAAATATAAGCTGCTTTATGGATAGATTAATCAATTTTTTAAAAAAAATTTCTTTTATGTTTTCATTTTTTAAAAAATATCTTTTACTCATTTTTATTTTAATGAATTGACAACTCATTTGCTTAAGTATTTTTCTCCACAAGTATAATCGCTCGATATTTTGTTTTTCGTGTTTTTAAGTAATCAAAATCTTAATTTTTATTAGTAGATAACTGATAAATTGTATACATTTAGTTTCTGATTATTACTTTTGGATTAAACTTAGGCTTGTTTTCTTTAATCATATATTTTTTAATTTTATGCTACTGCACACACAAGGCTGTTTACTTTATTAATATTTTAAAATTCGTTTGACATTTTCTACACATAACAAACGCAGTGATCTCGATAGCCAAGGGGTTATGGTGGCGAACTCGTGGCCGGTGTCGAGGCTCAAAGTCCTCGTGTTGGTGTGATGGGAAAGTTTCTAGAAAGGACGAGGAGCAACTCAGGTGGCGTCCTCGTCACTTAACCGAAGTTGAAAATTACTAGGCCCGTTGCCATTTGCCCCTCGCAATGATTTAAAGGGCGACGCTGTGTTCTGTCGTTTATCCCATTTACTTTACATTTTCTGAATATAATTTCTTTCAATAAAAATGTTTGTATATAAAGACTATATTTTAATTAAAATTTTATAATTATAAATTCAATACTTTATTAATCGATACAGTGGATTCATCAATTAATAGTAGTTATATTTAGCTTTCGATTATAATAATTTTCTGGATAATATGACGTTTCAACGTTAAATCGAATTTCTTGTAATTATATTAAATATACTAGTTTGAGTAAATCTTGTATCGAATAAAAAATATTTAACATATTTTTAAATTCATATTACTTTTAAGCAATATTTTTTGTGCCATGCACAAAAAAAGGTTGAATAATCTGAATAACCACGAAATAAAACATCGGGGATCTTTTTCGATTAATTTTATTACAAATTAAAGAAGAATCACAGAAAAAAATTGATGAAACAGAATGAATATTTTTTTAATTCTAACTTTAAAAGCAGATGTTTTTTTCTCTTGGTAAAATGCCAAATCCATTCCGTTCTTGCATTAAATATTTTATCAACTCTACTAATAAAAAGAGATATAAAAGTAAACTACATCACCATAGCTTAAATAAATTAGCTAATCACAGCTCTGTGAATATAACTAATTCATAGATAAGTTAACCGTTAAAAATTGATTTTAGTGAAAAATAGTATGAATTAGATTTTATCACTAAGAATAACTATCTTCTTGAATTTTCTGTTAGTTACTTATTGTACATTTTATTCCTTTGTATCTTTTAAATCGGTATATTTTTTGTAAAAAATAATTTTGATTTTTTTTTAACTTCGAGGGGTGAAGTGAAAATCGTTAATTCTACCAGTTTAAATTCTTTCAACGGTTTCTTAAAATTATATAACAGCCAGCCTAAAAAGCGAGACAAACCCAGTTGCCTATTTAAATGTGTTGAAGTTTAAACTGTATTTGTGTGTGTGTTTAATTTTTAAAGAAAAAAGATTGACAGTTAATTAGGGCAGTAACTTTCATTAGTATTGCCTAATTTTACATAAAAACTATATTATGCGTTCTATTGGAATTTCAAACAATTTAATTGTTGTTATATCATTTTCAATTAATCACAGTAAAAGACACATTCGATGACTTTTTTTCCGTGTATCAAATTCTCTCTTAATTTTTATATTATTTATTTATTAACTACGAATCAATTCGTGTCTCACGTACGCAAATGGAAATCGGATACAAACCCCGGCTAAATCAAGGGAAAGTTACTGAATCCAACATTTGTGATAGCGCCCCTGGCAAAGTGGCTTTCCTGAAGATGTCTTCCTGTAGCAGGAAAGCGCGTTGGATAACGATTGCTTTAGCTTAATCGATAGCAGTCTACGTGTGTGTAAAGACCGTGCAGCGACGCGCTCTGTCATTGGCTGGTGGGCGAGGCTTATTACTCTTGATTTCGAAACTCAAACCGCCGTTTATTCATACCGTAGTGACGTACGCGACTGCATGGACATCAATCATTAGGTAGGAGTTCCATGTCCCAAATCGGATGAAAAGGATTGTCACTCCTGTAAATTCTGCCGGCGTATGGGAATGGAGGTAAAAAGTGTTTTTATTTTGTGTCTCATCCTCTCTTTTTTTTTTTTTTATTCGTGTGTTCTTAAGATTTTGATTTTTTATTACAAATTGTCATTTATTATTTATTAGTTGTTTTGAGATTTATTAATTGAATGGTTCAAAAATAATAAATATATTTTAAATATTCAATTTTTTAAAGTATGATAAATTTTGTGTTAAGATTGGATGTGTTTTAGTATTAATATAATCTTTGAAATATAACAATTAAAGATAATACTACTAGAACTAGTATATATACTTTTTCAGTTACCTGTACTGTATTAATATATCATTAATTTTTTTTTTTTTTTTTTTGTCAAATAAATCTAAAAATTATCTTGTCATGAGGAAAACGCCGACAGTTTTGTTTTGATTTTTTAAAAAGGTGTAAATAATTTCGAAGCATAAAGTATTTAATTTATATAATTTGCAATTTTTATGATTTGCGGAAGAAGAGTTATGAACGGAAGAAAATAATTACCGCATAATGCAATGTATAACGTCCACTTTTAACAAAAAAAAGATAAGATCGAAATTTACGAGTGCGCGTTATACGCCGTGTATAAAAAATGATAGTTAAAGAAATGTGTATCTAAAAAATTTGGACTGCTACATATATCGCAATAATGTTTATTTAAAAAAGAAATGACACCTTATGAAGAGCTGTATTTCTAGAAGTATACTGTATTTTCAAAAGCCTGGAGAAAAATGACTTCAAAACATAAGAACATCGCACACTACATTTCGGATTTCTTCGTAAAAAAAAGGAAGTGTGCATTATACGGTGAATATACCAAAAAGCGATTTGAAAGTATAGGTGCACATTACACACTGAAATACATTGTACATACGAATTATTTCATGCATTACTAAGAATAATAATTTAAGTACAATATATTTTCTGTCTTGGAAGGGATATTTAATTATGTATATGAATATTGCTAATTATTACTTTATATGTTGAAATTATTTGTACATTTGGAAAAATGCTCTTTTAAATGCTTATGCCGAATGTCTGTTTTTCTAATGATTCATCTCCCCTATGTTTATGGACAAGCTTATATTAGGGTCAAGTAGAATTGTAATTTATTTTCATGTTGCTTTTTTTGATAATTTTTCAGACTCAACTGAAATTGCAATTTTTGATAAATCACGCAAACGTTACCTTCCGCCCCTCACTTTTTTGCCTGTTTTTTCCAGTTACCTATTTTTTGTAGCTCTTTGGACTACAGATTCTCGTTTGGTTTGTTCTCTCGACATTTCTAAAGTTTGAATGTAGATCCTTTTATATTGGATTCAAAATTTAGATCCAGGAAAATATTTTAAACTATATGTAGCGTTTGTAGTATGGCTTAAAAGTATGCATTTTAATATCATCAAGAGTTTATTTCGTTAGGAAGTGCAAGTGACTGAAATTAAAAAAAAATGATGTAAAGTTTTTTAAAAAAACACCTTACATTATTTTTTACTTTTGACATTAACCAATTTTTTTTTTAAAAAAATTGGTTAATTGTCAAAAGTAAAAAAAAAATCTTATATAATTAACTTTTTTATTTAAAACCAAAACAATAAAAAAAAGCATAATTAAAAATATCTCATCTTCATATTATCCCACTAACAAAATTAAATGACGCTACCTTTTTGACAGCTATTGAAAGTTTTAACATATTTGTTTTTCATTCCGTTTTGACTTCTGCTTGTACAGATATTTAAGAATCAGACAGACTTATTTAACAGCAAAGTTTTAATTTATTTTAAAGATGAAAGGAAAAGAATTCTTATATAAGGATTTTATTTAAAATTCATGCTTTTTTTAACACGCTTTTATTAGATTCGCCTGTATGTAACGGAATCTTTGAACTAGATTTTTACCCACATTAAAAGGTTAGATTAATTCTCTCTCGAAATTTTGCACACGTGTCAAGAACCGCACGCGAGCGCGATGGCAATACAATAATTTAATTATCTTGTTTCATTGTCCTGATCAGGATCATCAGAATTAACAATTTCCCATTTCCAGATTTGGCGACTAAAAAATTATTACAACCCTTAACCGAAAACGCTCATGGTTAATACAAATGCAACAAAAAAAAAGTGTTCTTTATATGGGCTTTAACCAGACCGATGGGATGGGTATTCCAGATTCTAAAAAATGACGCAATTAAGATTAATTCATCAATGAATAAATAATAGCTTAAAAAAACTATAAAAAAAAAAACCACGTTTTTATTGTAGATCGAACTAAGAAGTGAAAAATGCAAATAAATAGAGTAAAAAAAAACCCTAGAAAGTACGTTTTTATAGTGAATCGAACTAAAATGTAAAAAATAATTCTTAATTTAAGATTAAAATGATTAACGAGGAAATTAATGTTATTGTGTTAAAAGCGTGGAGTGTGCTTTGTACAAAATTTTTACACTAACTCTGCATTCCGGAGTAGAACTAGTAAGAAATTATAACAATTGACATCGAGCACACCCCACGCTTTTACCACAATGACATTAACGAGAAAATTAATCATTTTAATCTTAAATGAAGAATTATTTAGAAGTCATGCGCTTACTAATTAAAAAGATAAAAAAAATTCCCCAAATTTTACTTACACTTGGACTTTTCTTCGAGGAACATTCTTTCATAGGTATCAGAAATCGGGCTGTTGGATGCTTTTTGGAGCAATGCTCTTACACCAAAGAGGTGGCCGCGGTAGCCGAGTGGTATAGGTATCGGATCGTGGCTTGCCTTGTCACGAGTTCGAGCCCAGTACCACTAAAGACCCGCCGTGTAGGGCAGCGATGCACGTTAAATCTGTCGAGAGCTGAAACGTCCTCCCGTTGGTGTGGTGTGGTAGTTAGGAGAGGAGGGGGGGGGGGCCAACTCAGGTGTCGTCCACGTCACTTGACCACGGTTCAAAATTACGTGGTCCGTCGCCAAAAGCCCTCGTGTAGCTGAACAGTGCGACGTTAATATTCAATCAACTTACACCAAAGAGAAATGTGTCGCTTACCAAAATGCGATGTGACCGCGGTAGCTTAGTGGTACCGGACTCGTCATATGTTCGAGTCTAATGCCACTGGCATGATGCACGTCCTCCACATTAAAGTCTTCTCGTTGGTATGGTGTGGTAATTTAAAGAGTTGGATGCCAGCTCAAGTGTAGTCCTGGTCACTTGACCGCAGTTCAACATGACGAGGTCCCTCGCCAATAGGCCTCCTGTAGCTTTTATAGTGCGACGTTAAAAAACACTCACTCATTCACCATTGGAAGTCTTCTGTCATGTGACTAAATTTCTTTTCTTATAGTGACTTTCATTGGCTGTGGAACTTTGATGGAGTCAATTTTTTCACGCAAATAAGAACATATCTACAACTCAACTGAATTATTGTTATTAAAAATAATCAACTCCGTATTTTTTAAAAACTCGTCGTATTATCTACAACTCTTCTCGATGTTGACTTCATCATTTTTCTATTTTTAAAAAGAACTGTTTCAAATCATAAAGAAACTTAAAACAAGTTATTTTCTGAGAAGAATAAATAGTAGTTGTTCCTTTTTGAAGAATTAAATCTTTGTTTGAAAAAAGGAATCATCAATCATTTTCCTCTTAGAATAATTCTGAATTTTTCACTGAGCAAGCCAAAATGAAAAGAGCAAAATAAAAATCTTCTCTTTTTAAGTTTGCAATAAAAGAAGTTACCTGTTGCACGTTGCCTATGTAGAATTATTTTTATCCGTTGGCAATTTCTTTAATGGAAGTCCTGATACGGATTTATTATGACTAGTAAACAGTGCCTTTTCGATTTATTAAGTCCGCCTTCATCCTAAGTCAAAGAAAAGTCCTCTACCCAACATTTCTTTAGGCAAAAAATGTTTTCTGTATTTAAGTATCGGAATGCGTTGGCACGATCGCGATTTCGGCATTTTCCTTTAAAATTATTTTCGAATAATAGTTTTTATTTCGTTTGTGCAACAATTGGAAATGAAAATACTATGGGTTTATGAAAAGAATGCGATTCTTTAAATTGTTGAAAATGTACTTTGTATTTTTAATGAACTGAAACACTTTAAAAATATTGTTTTCCTAATGCCAATGAATATCATTCAGTGATTTCCCATGAATATTTTAGGTTCAATTTAAAAAAAAAAAAATTCATAACTAGTATTTCTCAAGAAAAGTTACTTATTTATTTGATTACGAAACTAAAGTTAATTAACTTAAAACAAATTTATCTTACAAAAAATCTCATAAAAAATAAATGGGATGGGGATTTTTAAATTATCAAATAATTTTGAAGTTTTGCCAGTTTGTTTCATATATTGTTGTTTCAATGTTTATCCTATAACAGTGGTCTTCAAACTTTGTCGATGTTCGGAACTCTTGAAATTATAAAGTGTTTCAACAACAACTGAAGAATATATTTCAAAATAACATTTTTTAAGTAGGTCAACATGTAGTAAGTAATAAAGAAAATTATTTATTAATTTTTTTGTAACTCTCATTGATTCGTGCGCCTAGTGTCTCAACAACTGGGTTATGTGCATTTTTACACAAACTATCGAACTCTAGTTCTGTTGAAATTATTTGCAGTCGTACTTCGTATTCTGCTTTAATTTGTTTCTATATTTTGTTATTGCATACTTTGAGAAATATTTTTAACTTAAATACATTATTCAGAATTGCATTTAAATGCTTATAACTAAATGAGAAACTGTGTATTCTGCAAATTTGCTGCCTAAAACTTAGGAGCTGTTCCTGTTTAAATTTAGACTTTAACGTTGTATCTGTTGATGTATCGATACGTTGTTCCTTCTTTTTCATTTGCAAGCCTTCAGATTTATCCATTCAGGCTTAAAGTACGTGATTTTTACAAAATTTACGTTCTTATTTTATCCATAAAATATTTATATATATAAACAAACTACCTTTAAGAATGTGATCTTTAGTAAAATTTTAATTTTTATAAAAGTTTTAGCGCTTTGATTAAGCTAATAGTGATCACTTGCCGAACCCCTTGTATAAGTTCCAGATTGAAGACCTCTGTGCTAATGAACATGTGTTTATGGAGTAATTATTTTCCGGTTTGTGGTTTAGTATTTTCAAATTGCTGAAACCACATATGGAATGTATGTAAAAAGGTTTTTTTATAAATGTTATTACTTGTAGTAAAAACACAGAAAAAATTACTGTGCAAATTTTTCTGAAAGTGGGTTTTTCCCCCCTCATTTAACATTTTAAACTTTTTTTTCCGTAAGAACTGGAATGAGTTTTAACTAAAAGTTTATGGGGGAAACAAATTGCAGGCTCTGGATGAGTGAAATGAATGCGTCATCGACGTTTTATGGAAACGACCTCTGGCGAGAAATTTCCGCTGAAAACTAAAAGCACTCCCACTCGTGTCATAAATTATAGCGTAAAAGATAGTTGTATTCCATTCAGTCTTCCGCCTGCAATGAATGAAACGACGCGTGGGTGGGTTCGATCGATGATTTTGGCTGGAATCCCATTTTTCCGGAAAAGCACCCTTGCTCCGGATTCTTCTTAAGACCAAAATATACCTCTAATTCTGGAGATTATTTAACGACGAAAGTTTTTTTCTCTCTGTAAATGACGTAACTAAATAACGAACGCACGAAACATGTAATTTTCGTAGACTTGACGTCAAAAAGGTATTAGTGGAGTAGGTAAGATGTCTTATTCGATTGTTTCAAGTCCAGTTATTAGAGGAGATTCATTGGCAGAGTAAATATTTTTTTCGATGAGTGATAGTGTATTTTTATTGTTTTACTGACTACGCTTAATTTTTGTGTTTTTAGCTCTATTTTGTTTATCAGTGAAGTTGGATGAATAAAAAATAACCGTTATCCGATATGCGGTTGCCAGTAGAAAATACAATGAAATCAATCGATTCCTATTGCCTCCTTTCATTGAATGGTTAGTGAAAGGTTTGAAATAACTTAAAGAAGTGTATCAATTAGCCAATTCGTATAAATAAAAAAAAAGTGAATGGAATTATTTGGCCTTCTTGTGCTTTCCTTTTTCGTCGTTTATTACATTTCATTAAAAATGCTTGATGAAATTCATTTATTTCTTTTTTCCTAACTATTCAATACCAAAATCCAAGTTTGGTACCTTTCTGTTGAAATCTCGTCCAGAAAAATTCCATCGGGTGTAGAAGATAAATTACACTAACTTTTAAAATGTAAGTTGAAAAAAGAAAGTATTTATATGTATTCACACAAATGCATTAAATTATTTCTCTTTATGAATATAATAAAAGTCAGTGTGGAAAGGTTATTGCTAAATTACAAAATGCTACGGGGAAAGGAACCCTCCAGAAAAATTAATGAGGGAGGGTTGTGCTACGAAAATGAAAAAAAAAAAAATCTTTCAAGAATGCTTTTTCAACCAGCATTAATTTATGCCGAAATGTTCTCTATATTCTGGGGTTCATCTCTAATGGTTTGAATTAAACATGTGGGGTTCGTGATCTTAGTTTTAAGAGGTTTGAATACATCTCTGATGAGATCAGTGTTCAACGAGAGGCACCTGTGCATTTGCTTGTGATCACTCATGAAAGTAATCCTGGGCGATGATCATGTAGAATTGGGTTGAGCCTTAAGTCGATCGCGATCGACTGGTGGACCGCTTTTACTACGACCTAATAATCATTCCATCATACGAAGGTCTCGGAAAACCGTATTTATTCGAATCTAATCCGCCATCGATTCTAAGTAGTGCTCCGAATTCTCAACAAGATTTTGTCAAAATTGAAAAATAGTCTATAAAATGGTTTATCGACATCCAATTTTACGAAATTAAAATAAATTTAAAAGGAAAACTAATAAAAGAAGTGAATAATTAGTTATTTTATAAACTTTTAAATACATGCATGAAGCTGTAATTGCTCTAAATACCCCATCCAACAATTTTTTTTCCCTTTGCACCCGATTTTCAGTTGCATTAACATTGGGGGAAAAGTGCGGCTTAGATTCGAGTAAATAAGGTATTTTAAAAAATACGGAGAAAAAAAAAATCGAATTATAAGAGAAAATTTCGTTGAATAGAAAATGCACTTCGCGATTCGGCGGTTATTTTATGACGAAAACCGTAAAATTTTCTAGGTTCCAGGAAAAAGTTCGCTAATTAGAGAAATTCGTTAAAAATGGAGGTCCGACGCCACTTGGTGGACCGCAACACCTTGAAGAAATTAGAAGTAGTCCGTTGCCTGCCCACCCACTCTGCTTCCGTATCACGGATTGCTGTGGATGGGACGCGGCGACTCCTCTGCATTTCTGGCATGGCGTTCTCACGCCAATTACTCTCGGGTTAGGGTTGGCGATCTGAGATCGATTTCTCGAGCCCAAAAAATTGATTTTTTAAATCTATATGTATCACTAAATCGATTCATTGAATCGATATTTCGTCCTAGAAAATCGACATTCGATGTTTTCTGTTTTGGTAAAAATCGTAAAATTATTTACAATTAGTTGAATGCACTATCTTTAAAACCCGTAATATTACGATTAAAGAGTTAAAAATACTTAAAAACTCGCTAGATGCTTGTGTCCTTTGCGTCTCTTTAATAAATAAAAAAATTACGTTTGTATTCTTAGACTTTTTGTATTTGTTAATATTGCATTGCCTTGATTGACTGTGATTAGCGAAATAAATATTTATTTTTATGTATAATGAGGGTTATTTTTTTTGCTTTGATGCGTATTGGACTGTTAGTGGACCGGGAACCTGAAGGAAATCCTAGTTCGGGATCATTTCATAATTTTACTGTGAATCCATAGCATAAGATCGTCGCCAGTAGCTTTCATTTGTTCTCAACCTATTTTAAAAGAATCGGATTGCTGGGCTTCACAAAACCAACGTAAGTTATTGAATCGGCATTTTTAATTCAATAAAAGGTTCAAAATTAGGAGCGAAAAATTATTATTGCTTGGACATTTTTTTAAGTGGATTTCAATTTTTACTTGACAATCGACACCTTTTAGGCTATGTGTTAAAGAAGAAAGTTCAATTAATAAAAGTAAAATTTGTACGAAAAAAAGTGTAATTTTTTAACTTTATTTTTCATATACTTGAATTTCGTTCGACTGAATTTCCATTGGATTAAAAGCTATTTTAATTCTTTAATTTTTTTTAAAATTAATCATTAGTCGAAGCTTACATTTCAGTGATAATACCTAAAGTAGTAAATGTTATGTCTCTGTTTCTTAATGTAAATTAGAAAAAATCTTGTTTCTTATTACTTTTATATTTGAATTTATAAGAAAACTAATGTATATTATCTTATTAATCATACCTACAAAATCAAATTTTCTGTTTCATAAATATGTTTGTTTGCGAATTTTGTTTTTAAATAACTTTTGTATGTGGAAATGTATATTTTCAATATTATTAATATAACATTGATTTCCTTTTTTCAATTCCTACTATTAACTCACACTCTATATTTATTTATTTATCTTGGTGGAATTTTCAATCGTTAACAAAATACATTTTAAAGCGCTCCATTGAGCTGAAATTTTATATACATGATTATTTTGGATGACAATACAATAATTTAATTATAATTTATAAAAATTAATTGATTAAAATTAATTATTTAAAGAATTACAAATACACACTGCCACGTTGGCTACTTAGTGACCATTTTGGCGACTTGTGTCAAAACTTGAAAAGGTTTTTTTCTCACGTTTTAAAGCATTCAGTTGAACTGAAATTTTATATACACGATTGTTTTGGATGACAATACGATACTTTAATGATAATGAATAAAAATGAATGACCACTTAATGTTGCGATTCTGTCCTATATATATACATATTTATATTAATTGTAACTATTTAATAAAAAGTAGCTAATATAAAATTTTTCTTTGATTTAAGTAGGAATTGACTTAAATTTTTTTTTTATATTACTTGTTACGAAGGTGGATCAGTTAAAGGAGCCTTTTTTGAAACAGCAGCGGAAGAATTTTATAGATTTTGGCATAGCAACCGTACAAGTTTAAATAGTCGTTTTGGTATTGTTTTATTCTCCATATGTTCATTTATTTATCCTTTAGCACGAAGAGTTGATATAAAGTATCTGCTGCAGTTGCAGGGAATAATTATTCCTTTTTTAGCAATAAAAAATTCAAATCTATTGAAATTAAGTATCGATTAAAAGAGACCCAGTTCGTTAATAACATCGTCATCAAATATGCAAATGGTGTTTAAAATTGATCGTGAAAAGTAATCGTCAACTGAGAACAGTGTAGTGTAAATTTAATAAATTCGTGACATTATTCTGGATAACCGAGGGTAACAGAAGTAGTGACACATAATGTGTATATGATACAGAAGTGTACAATCATTATTCGGAAGAAGTTACAAAACCGCAGTAAAGTTCGTGCCTCAAATTTTGAATGTAAATCAAACATTGATACAGTTAAAAAAAATTGTCAAAGCATATAAATTTTTATCAAACAGGAAGAAATGTATTTTTGACGCGTATTTTAACTTGTAATTAAATTGGAGTGCATTAATACTTGTATGACTTAAAGCATTCCCGTATAGAATGATGCATAAAAAGTGAAACTTTTCTGTTAAAAGCAAAATCTCTGTGTATGCTGAATACGTCCCCGCTTGCTTTTGGGGGATTCACAGGGTATTGTTTCTACCGAACCTTTATGACCGACTTAAAGTTAAGGCAGTGTCCTGCTGTGGACTTTTGCAGTAAGCAACCTATCGGCCCAAAAGACGTTTCCACTGCGATTACCATCCTGAACAATACCAATCTCACACAGTTGGGGTGACAAAAGATCACATTGAAATATTCCCAGGATTCTCCTTTAAGTCTGGAGCAGTCGACTCTTAGAGCCAAGTAAAAACTTCTCAGAAACGGCATAAAAAACACAGGGTAACGCTTTGTCGGTATCATAAAACGTCAGCTTCCCAAGCGGAAAGGGCATTCTAAGATTGGCTAAAGCTGTGTCGATGCTATGAAACGTCAGCTTCCTTATCGAAAACGGTATCCGAAGACTCAAGAAAAATCTTTATTTCTCGAATCGATACGCAATCGTACAAAATTACCGAGTTTGTACTATTTTTTTTTAAAGTTATTTTTAGACACTTACAATTGAATAGACAATTCATGATACACCATTTGGGTATGTTCTGCATCAACATATTTGTTAGTAAAAGAGGTTAAAATACTGAAAGCTGCAAGATGTCAATATCCTTCATGTAATTAAATAGAATGTATACATTTGAATCTGTAATCGGGGAATTCTAACATAAAATGAAGGCAATTTACTTATTAATAACATTAATTCATGGTCCCTTGTATTATATTTTGTAACTGAGGTGTACTTTTACATTTTTTTTACACAAACTAGCTCTGTTGAAGTTATCTGTAATCGCAAATTTTGCGTTTAATATGTTTTGAAATTGTGTTTTTGTTGCCATTTTCGTTGAGAAAAAAAATGTCACTTGAGTATGTTCTCCGAATGGTATTATAATGCTAATAGCCATGAGAGAAAATTCTGCATATTCTGTATGAATTTCAAACCAAAAGTTTAGAAGTTTTTCTTGCTTAAATTTAAATTTTAACGTTAAATATGTAAATATGTTAATAAATTATTGCCTCTCCTTCACTGGAAAACCTTCTGATTTACCGTAGAACCCGAACGGGCCGGAAATCTTTTGTAGTTTTTTTTTTTTTTTTATTTTTATTAAAAGAAGGTGGAAAAATATTCTTTTATAGTTTTTCTTTTTAAAAACTACTGTGTAATTTTATACAGTTTGAAGACCACTAGTTTGCACTTTTAATATCTTAGATCAGAGGTCGCCAAAGTGGTGGTCCGCGAAAAAATTTCGCTGGTCCCCAGAAAAATGTGGAATATACTCACTTATCACATTAAGTTATGTTTTAAAATGCATTGATTGCGTTCTTAGATCACAATTTTCTTTTATAAATATGTTTAACATTCACAAAATCCTATTAGTGGTCCGTGGGATTTAAATTATAAATTTACTAGTCCATGAGGTCAAAAAGTTTGGCGACCGCTGTCTTAGATTATCTTTTGTTAGAAGTCCCTAAAAAAAAGCGTTAGGAGGTGACTTGTATCGGATGTGAAAAAAATTGGAAAACTGGTGCGCAATCAGCTTTGTAGACATCCGAATTCTAGATATCAAATAGCAATTAAAAAAACAACTTCAAATACGTTGGAAAAAATGTGCAAATCTCATAAGTGAAAATATATTAAAAAAATAACATTGGTGTAATTTTAGTAAATAATATTTTAGAAAATATGTTTTTTTTGAAAAAGTCTCGTTTATATCTGATTCGCTGACGTAATAATTGCTTCTGTTTTTCAAAAATTAACTATAAAAAATATCTTTCATTATATTATTGCAGTTTTTATTGAAGATTATTATTTTTTTTACCGAACGTTCCTTCATAAAATGGAATTTTGGTTCTAATGCGCAATTGATGGTTGTATTCTTATTCAGAGGTCTGAGATGGATGGAATATTGCGTTATTTATAGGTCTCTTATCAAAACTGCTCCTTAAATTTCTCTTTTATAACTTTGTGAAAATATTCACGCGATATATAGGGGTTTTTCAGAGAATATTTATTCCTTTGAAGAACTTTATTGCTTAGAAGGAGAAATGATCTCTGGTAGAGAAAATTCTTTTATTCTTGAAGAAAAACTCATTCGAGAAAAAATTGATTGGCTATAAAATTGTTCTATTGGAATCTCCTGTTTTTATTGCAACAAAAAAATTTAATTTAGCGATATTAAGATTTTTTTTTTCTATTGAGAGAGAGAGAGAGAATGTGTTTTTCTACTACCTTTGTTGAATATTAATCAAAAGAGTACGGGGCGAAATCTTCAAAGAGTGAGAAATATTTTTTTCTGTTTTCATTTACAAATAAATTCGCTTAAAACTTTAAAAGACCTTTTTTCATTATAATAAATTTCCAGAACTAATATGATTTTGCCTTGAAGACAAAGACCGAAAAATAAGCAGGATAAAATTGTTGATGCCACTTGAAACCACTTACTTTAGAAGAAATTGAGATAAAAATGGTTTGTATAACTCAAAATTTGGTGGGGTTGAAAAAAAAAATTATTTTCCGCTTTTTGACCGGTATATTTTTTCGATTGTATCTACTATTCAACACAGTTTTTTTCATAGGAGACACAAAAGAATATATTTTGCCTCGAAAAATATTACAATGGAAGAAACGTGCAAAGCACTTGCTATATATATATATAAATGAATAGCGTCTCGTCACAAGATCTTGGAGAGTAGTAAACTGCAGTCTTGAAAATTGGAAAGCATGAGTAAATATTAAACGGATTTTGCGAAAATAGACTCACAAGGGAAGAGAGCGATAAAAAATTCCCGTTTTTGAGCTCAATTGACCTGCAGACTAGAAGTTTGGCTAGCATGAAAATGTTAGGTGAAAACCCTAAGAGAGTTGCTGAGCGATTTGGTAGCGAGAGCCATCACTAGATGGTGCCACCATGAAATGGCTCTTACATTTAAAGACGTGCTGTTTCTGCAAAGGCTTGGTTTCCAATATGCAGCCCATAAAGAAATATTTGACTTCGATAATATTTATACGGTGACACACAGATGAACCTGGGAAATACGGGATAATTCAGCTACATTTACTTATTTGATTTTACTATTTTATTTGCAAAAGCGTTCTTTCGCGTTAGAATATAATTTGTAGTTTCTATTACCGGGCTGGGCAAGGTCTACTCAGCCTTTCATCCCTACTGCAGTGGGTCGATAAATGAGTATCAAGCTTGTTTGGGGACTTGAACACTGGGGGTCTCGCTTCATACTGACCACCTGATCAGAACATCTGTTCATGCACCTCAACGCCTAATAGTCACGTGTACTGGGATAGGCAAAGAAGGCCCTGGCCCTCATGGGCTGTTTCGCCACTGAGTTTGAGTTTGATTCAAATTAATCAAAATTTTGATGTTATTTATTATTTTTTTTGTCAATTTTGATTGTTGTATTTTCCATTCCATCCGTGCGTAGAACGGATGTACCTGCTAGTATCCTAATATTCTACTAACATTCCCACAATTTGTATTTATTCCTTTAAAAGTGATTTTTTTTCGAATCTAAACATTTACCCAATAAAATTTTACTCAAATAAAAATTGCTTCATTTCTGGCATGAAGTCGTTTCTTGAAAAGTTGAAACTGTTAAACATTTCTTAATTTCTTTTCCATTTTTTAGACTAATGTTTTTCTTACATTTGCACGATTTAAATTATTGAAACACACGTTTTCCATTTTACCCCCAATTTCTAAAAAAGATAAATGAAACAATTTCTAAACCGGTCAGTTTTCGGAGGTACTGTAGCATCTGGGGAATAACATTATTTCCTTTTTTCCGCCCACCTTTTCTTTGATTTTTCCAACAGAAGAGCTCTCACGAACCGTCAGTGGCCGCACCCACTTCTGTATGACCACTGTAGTTCGTGACAGTTCTATAAGTAGCAAACGGTTTTTGTGGATGAATTGATTTTCCTTTCTTCCAATGTGCATGGACTACTTCTTCTATTCTCATATAAGATGAAAAAAAAGTTGCTATCTTTCAATATTTATTGATTCCACTATTTCCAGTTTGGAGTTTTTCTTTTGTTATGTCAAGTAGGCCGTGTGTTTTTAGGTGTATTAATAATAATTTCTTTGTATGTTTTAGGCAGGATTACTTTATATTAAGTCTGTTTTCCATTTTTAAACAAACAATTGATAAAAATTCTTCTGATTATAAATTATTGCATTTATTTTGCTGAAAAACTTTGTAGGTTTTTAATTCGAATCGTTAGTGTATAATTATTTTTTGAAACCGTGAAATATATCCAAGTATCTTTGTAGAACTTCCAAAAAAATAAAATCTGGACATGAAAAGGCATAATTGGATAAGGCAAAATTGCATGAAACTTAATTTTTTTTCCTTTTATATAGAAAAATTCACTTTGGAGCATGCATTTTGTATTGCTCAATAGATTTTTAACGTTATCTGATTTTTTTCAAATTATAGTTATAAATATAAATTCCGTTATATTTTCTTTGTGAAATTTTTTTTGTGAATTTGAAAATAAGTGATGACTTAAAAAAGCATTTAATTTGCTGCAAAAAGTTAAATTAAGACAATCTAAAAAACGAAAATTATTTTGCTGTATTTTTTATACAGCATTAATTTCGGGTATCAAGCTTCTTTTTCGTAAAAAATCGGTGGGAGTTCAACTTGTGTTGCCACCGTATAAGTTTTTAAAATAATTCAATATTTGTTTTTGATTATATAAATATTTTTCTGAAAGTATTTAGTGTTTTTAGAAATACCTCGATATATTTTTCGATCAAATTATTTTTAAAAAACTGATTTGGAAAATTCATATTTTACTTATAAGGGAGATTCAGAAACGTAATTTTTAAATTTTTAGTAAATTAACTTTTCTTTAGGATTTTCTTTTTCATGTTTGCAGTTATTTCTTATTGTCATTAATAGAAAAAAAAAATTCTCGAAAATTTTATTTCTGATTAAGATAAATTTTTTAAAATTTTGAATGACCTAATTTCAATATATTGGCATTTTTTTCGCAACAAAACTTATTTCAAAAATACTTTTCACGCTAGAGATTAGTGAAATTTCTGTTTTATATGAGTTGAAGAGACTAGTTTGCGATAATAACTTCTTACTTTAAGGCGCTTAGAGAAATATAAAAAATTAAATTATCTAAGTCGTGTTATTTTATTCATCAGCTACAATTTACATCCATAATCTCATCTTCAATTTATATAAACCAAATTAGCTTTTCTAAAACTCGCGCGTATGAATACTTCATAAACGTTAGAATAGTTACCAATAAAAAAATAAATTTTTTTTTAAAGGGGAAAAAAAAAATCGCTTGTCATCAAAATCAATTTTATTCACAATGAGGTTGATTCATGTGACGTCATAGTCGCATGATAGTGAAAGCCACGTGATTCTAGCCAATCAATTCAAAAACTCATGTGACGTCATAGTCACACGATAAAAACTATCTAGTGTTTCCAACGAATCAGTTCACGCGCTCCAGTGTTGCCAAGTTTTGCTCTTTGCAGAAACTTTCTCTTAAAAAGCACATATGTATACAAAATGCATTTTATTTAAAAGTATAAACATAAAATATGATTTTTTTTAATTTAAAAAAATCTTTTTGAAGAAAATTTTTTTCCTAACGTTTCAGCATCTTTACCCAAATATAAAATTTTGTCTGACAAGGAGAGGGCACGACTAAGGAAATTCATTTCGGGTCGAGACTTAGTGTAATAGTAGTACTCCTTTAGGGTGTCCAACCCTTAATGTAATTCCGTCGAATGGGGCCAGTCAATTCGGAGAAAACAGCGTTCGAAATTCATGCTTAGCTTTTATACAATTAAATTTCAATTTTCTTCACCGGCTCAGTGGTTCGATTGGCAAATTGTCTGCCTTCAATGCGGGTGGATCCGAGTTCGAATCACGCGGAAAACTTTTTTCTTTCAATTCCTTTAATTATTTTTTAAAATTAAATAAATTATTTATGAAAGGTTTATTAAATATTAAATGATATTTATGTAATTATTTTGTATTTTATAAAGTAAAAAATAAATAAATTTATTATTTAAAATGAATTATTAATTAAAATTACTTAAAATTAATTATTGATTAAAATTACTTAAAATTATTAAAACTTAAAATTGCTTAAAATTAATTATTAATTTAATTATTAATTATAAAATATTTAAAAGTACTATTAATTAAAATTATTTAAAATATTTGTAATTAAAATTAATTATTCATTAAAATTATTTAAAATTAATATTAACTAAAAATAATTAATTAATATTAATTTGAAATATTCAATTAATATTAAAAATACTTAATTCTTATTAATTAAAACTATTAAAATTATTTAAATACATTTATTAAAATTATTTAACTATTCTTTTAAAGTTAAATAAACTTATTTAAAAAGAACTTATTAAGTATTTCATATAATTATAAAATAATTAATTCAATAATAATATATTTTATAAATTATTTTATATTATATATATAACATTTTATTTATAGTATATTATATTTCACATTATAAAACTATTTGTAAATAATTTTTATGTAAAATGTCTTTTAATATTTATTATATATTTTATTATAAATATTATTTATTTATATAAAAATATATTTATTAAACATTATATAAATATTTATCTAATTTAAGTAATTTTGTTACTTTATAAAATGTAAAATAATTATGTAGAATATCACTCAATATTTAATAAACCTTTCATAAATAATTTATTTAATTTTAAGAAATAATTAAAGGAATTGAAAGAAAAAAGTTTTCCGCATGATTCGAACTTGGATCCACCCGCATTGAAGGCAGACGATTTGCCAATTGAGCCGGTGAAAAAAATTGAAATCTTATTGTATAAAAGCTAAACATGAATTTCGAACGCTGTTTTCTCCGAATTGACTGGCCATTCGACGGAATTACATTAAGGGTTGGACACCCTAAAGGAGTACTACTATTACACCAAGTCTTGACCCGAAATGAATTTCCTTAGTCGTGCCCTCCCCTTGTGAGTTTTACAAACAGAACAGCAAGTACAATTAGTTTAATGTTTGTTTTGAATTCAATGGAAAACACGTGTTTGTTTTTATCATGTGACTTCATGAATCAAGCCCATTGTTGGAAATCTTCGAACAATAATGATTACAGTTTTTTAGTATTTACATTTTCATCCATTGTGCAATATATTATATTTATGGTGGAAAAAGGATGACTAATCAAAGTCATTTTCTTTAACTTATTTACAAATAATTTGAGGAGTATTTTAAATGTTTCATCAAACTAAAAAATGTTGAGGGTGCTTCTGAACTAGTATTGGAATTTTATGTGTTTCCAGATGTCTTATTAAAGTTTTCAAATATCCTTTTATATAAATTTTTTTTCTTCCTATTATGTAGCATTCTAAAATACATTGATCAGAATAACCTATATTTTCAATATTACGTCTCGAAAAGTTACTGTTATAAAAAGTTATTTTAAAAGCAATTGGAAATGACAGATGGCAATGAGGTTGATAAATGGAAAGAGGTAAAGAATGGAATTATTTTGAAATTGAAGTAAAAATTATTTTTATAAAATGTAGCTCTAGGTTTGCTGAAAGTTGAACATGAGAAAATGTCCAGTATCAAAATTTTAAAATATATTCATGACTGTAAAAGGAAATGATTGATTTTTATGAATTCAAAATAAAAGGCAAATGCACAGTGTTTCTGAAATTGGCGTTGTTTTGCCATCGGTCTAATTATTTTTTCATTGATTTTTACGGAATCTTTTCCTGTCATACTATTATACAAAGCATGGTCTTAAATAAAAACGCTTTATTAGTAGGAAAACAAATACAGTAGAACTCCGTTTATCCGAGTGTTTATTTTCCGGAGCGTCAAATATCCGGACCAGTTTTTACTTTGCAGCGAATAAACGAAGGTATACAATGGCACAGCGAAAAAAAAAGTGATTTTCCTATATAAAGGTAAAATTGCGACATTTTTTTTGCTTTTTCTTCAAACACGTTTCCCGCATGTGATGATTTTCAATATTCGTATAGTGTCTGGTTTCATTTACTGCATGAATCACATTCGGTTATCCGAACAATAGCGTATCCGAAGGGTGTCTGGTCCCAATTGATTCGGATAAACGACGTTCTACTGTAAACCATTATTCCATGATGATGTAATAAATTAATATTCGGTTTAAAATTGTAATTTAATTTTTAAAAATCAAAAGATGTCTATGAAAATGAGTTACAAGAATTCATTTTTTGTGTTTCCTTTCTATTCGTTGAAAAACAAGACAAATTTGAGGCATTCGAGACCTTATAAAGGAATGGATGCACGTTCAACCTATCGAGGCTCCTCATGTTGGTTGAGTGTGGAAGTTCTGGTGTCGTCACTTAACCGAGATTCAAAATAGCCCTCGTGTTACTTTGAAGCGCGACACCAAAAAACAATCAATCAGTTCCCTTGTGAACATTTCTTTAATATAACCATTCTGAAATTTGTATTTATTAAAACTTTTGTGAATTTTGTTATTTTCTTTAATTTTCGTGATCCCGAGTTTGTGATAGTAAGTCAAGTTTTCTTCAAAATTATTGCTTTTTGATTTACCACGCATTAATGCAGTTGTTAATCATAAAATTCACATTCTGATTATTCATTATAGATATATTCCTTTTGTGTGGCGATTTTAAGCTTTAGTCTGTTTCTTCCCGTTGTAATTTTTGGCCTTCATAGAGAACATTTTATGAGTGGGATTTTCTAAATTGGGGCTCATATGTGCGTCATTCTGATACTGTCGGTAATTATTAACCCATTCAGGACCGAGGGATTTTTCCGGTTAAACCTAAATCGTTAAAAAAAATTTTAAAAAAATCTTTACTGTAATAAAATACGTTTAATTTTAGTTTATAATCATTCCAAATTCAAATCACACTGGCTTCAGAATGGGGAAAACGCAATCTCACATATACCTTTTTCACTGAAGTGATCACATCTATGTGTTCATGGTCGTAAACGGGTTAATTCAAGAGTCCAAGTTTGGTAGCGATAACCGCCACTGGTATTTGGGGATTTGCCCTGGCTGCATGTTTCCAATATGCAGTCCATTAAAAATAGAGGTTGTTGGTTTTATATATTAAGAAAAACATGCTCTATTCTATTCCTGCTTTTTAGTGTCAGAGGTATTTTTATTTATTCTTTTTACAAGAATGAATCGGATTTTAATACTTGCAAAATTTTATTTGTGAATTTAAAAGAATCTAAAACAAATTCATTATGTAACGAAGTAGGAGCAAATTTGCTTGGGAGCGAAATCAGCCGAGGACTCCAGTCATTTGAATAATAACAAAGTTATTAAGGTTGTTTTCGCCATATGCATAAGAGCGTGAACATAACGCTCGGACAGAAAAAATGCCTCAATTTTCATAAAAATTTAAGGCATTGTAACTGATGCATTTGTTTATAATATTGTGTTTTTAAAATATTTCATAAATAATCAGTTTTTACTTTTAACATGTGAAGGGATAGCTCATGTAGCATTACGGTATAGGAGAAAAAAATGTGAAACACATTTTATGAAAGAAAAAAATGTGCAGAGACAAGGATAAAAATGAGTGGAATGATAAAATAAGTGATTCTCTACAGGATAGTGAAGCCAGAATATAATAATGTTTGAGTACTTTTATATATGTAAAATTTTTTTCCGAATTGGGGTCCTATTCTTTAGCATTAGCCGAAAACAGCCTTAATGGACTGCCCGAAAACAAGTCGACTACAGAAATATGACAGATTTCACTTGTTATAAACAAGCTTTACAGCAAAAGTGGCTTTCAAGAGTAGTTCCTCTAGCAGGAAGTCGAGACAGATAGTTTCTGTATGTGAAAGATTTTGACAACACACAGCCAAAATTTTTTCTTCTTAAAAAAAAAGTTAAGAGACCCTTTTTGTATTATAACCAATCTGTTCCATATTACTCTATCTAAATTATAAAAGTCTTAATAGATGTTAAAATTTGGAGTTAAACGAAAACGTCTTCAAACATTTTAGAAAAATGGCAAGTTTTTATTAACTGAAATTAATGATTGATTGTGGTCTATTAAGAACAAAAGGCTTGGTAACTGGCGCATGGTGAGTCAGAACTTTAATTCCATTTCTTGATGAGACGTTTTTTGTGTATTTTTGTTTAGTTGAGTGAATTTTTTTTTTTTTTGCAGGGGATTTGGAAGAGGCATCTGGCGCTCATGAATATAGGGAAATAATTCTGCAGCAGAGTGTCACAATGTTGGCCTACATGGACAGAACAACCAATACTTCTTCTGTGGCCTCTGGCGTGTCAGAGCCCAGAATGCTGTTAGGATTTACCATCAATGATCTCACGATTCTGATCGGTGCTGCCATAGGTAAGAACATTAATTGTTAAAAAGAAAATAACATTTTTAGGCTGCAAAATGATCAATAACTTTAAAACATTTCAAAAAGCTATCTTTCATTGTAATTACAAATAAGATTTTTTTGCCTAATTGAAACGTGATTTATTTTGCGGTTATAAAAATAGGATGTAAAAACTCAGTCCGTCCTAAAGAAGGAATAGTTATGTTTTTTTATATAGTATATGGCCAGAATAAAAAAATCGTCAAATTGGGAATGCAACCTATATTTTATTTTAATCCAATTCATGTAGTATTGAAATTTTAGTTTTGAATTTTAAGAAAAAATATAGAATAATGTTTTTAAAATTGTATTAAAAACATTTTGTAATTGTTTTTTCTCCTTGAATTCTAATGGACTGTTGATTAAGTAATATTATTTGTATCAAATTTTAGTTTGTAAAAGAAACACACTACAAGGGAAATTCAAAGTAAAGTAATAGTTTCATTTTTTTTTTTTTTTTTGAAATACTGAAAATGCTTAAAATAATATTCATTTATAAATGTTTAATTTAAGAATTGTAAAATCTCAGCAGTGTTATTAAAGGTACAAAAATTATTTAATTTAGATTCAAACTTAATTTTCTGACACAATATCCAAATATTCATCTGTTACAATACATGTCTCAATTATTTTAGGAAATATTTGATATATATATGTATTATAAAACTAGCTTTTTTCTTAGATTTCATTAGTTTTGAAAGGCGGCATTTTAAAGACACCATTATGGAAGTGAAAGTAAAACTGCGTCAGTCAAATCTTATTAGAAAATGCTTGAAAGATGCTAGAGTAATTCTGCCATTCTTGAAATTATAATTCTTTAATTTGACTGTTTTATTTTAATTAAATAAGATACAAAAAGAAAAAAAAATATTTTACTTGAATTATCATATCACAATGAGTTTTATTCTCCTCAACTCTTATACAGTTTAAAAAATCATTCTGTCATTCTCTGCAGGTGCAGCTGGCTTAATTCTTGTGATTTTAACTGCAATTATTATATGGCATTGCTGTCGATTCAGGGGAAGACCCGATAAAGCTTATTGTAAGTGTTCATGAGAAACTTGTCATAAGTATTATACATATAAAAAAAATATTTCATAATGTGATTGTAATTTATATAATAAAAATATTTGTATTTCTGATTAATTATTTTATAAATTAACACACAGAAATATGTATTTAAACAAATCTTTTTTTTTTATAGGTCTTGATAATTCTAGTCCTGATGAGGGTTCGATTAAACAAGGAAATGGAACAATGATTCATAGGTGAATTTGTTAATACCCACTATATAATGAGACTCTTATTGCTTTGAAAAATATATGTTTTTGATGTTACATATGCAGAGGTTGATAATTATACATGAAAAAGTATTTTATTTATTACTGATCACATAATACTTTTTATTCTAATGAAAATATTCAGTGAAAAAAAAAATTGCAAAATTTTCTTCCTAAGATTACCACATCTGCATGAGTAATTTTTTTTTTATTGCAATTTGAATGTAAAATTACTATTTTCTAGTGTATAAGATCCTTTACAAAATTTTATACTTTTGGAAAATATCTAAAATTTAAAATAGAAGATAATTGACAGTTTCTAATAGAGCAGGGGTGTTCAACCCAAATGACCTTGTGGGCCACTTCAGAAAAACATTATAATCTCGTGGACCACACATAAAAATATGTACCTTTATATCACGTTTAGAAAAAAAAAAGAAAAGAGCCGTATAGTAGCCGCATATGATGTGTAACATCCGACATGTTATCATGGTAAATACACAATAGTAACTTAAATCCTGAAAAAAAATGAATCCAGTATGATTGGAAATAATTTTCTATTGAATAATTATATCTTTAATGAAAATTTTATGTAGGAGTAATGCAATTTTTTATCAAAAATATTTATTCTTGTGTTCAATTTGGGGAAGAGTGGATACAATAGACTTATGATAAATAAAATATGACACATATACTTGTGATTTCAAAGTATTTAAAAACATTTGAAAAACAGCGTCAATAACAGTACCACTGTTAATTGTCGAAACATTTCGATTTGTATTCATTTCGAGCTTTAGTTCATCAGTCAAAAAAGCTATGAGCGGCTCAGCTTCTGGAAAACTGTAGTTAACGTTGAAATCACCACTCAAAATCATGGGAAGTGAGTGATAGTTTGTTTTTAAAAGAGCAGAACCATCTTCGGTATATGGTAGAAGTGCAAAATGCAGGAAATCTTTAAATTTTTTGATTCGGAGAAATGTATACAGCCACTATAATCACTGTTTGTCCATTTTCAAATATGCTTCTGCCGCACATATGTCCCCAATATTTTGACTAACAATACCCAGTCCACTTGTTTGACGATAAATAATGTTCATGTGAGGAATCACAACATGTGAGTTGTTCCGTTTGCAGTAGATCGCAACACCAGCTGCTCTGTGGCCCAGTTGTTTAAATTGTATGCAGCACTCGAAGTTAGGTATCGAAACACATTCGTCATTATCTAACCAAGTCTCTGCTAACATGAGTAACATACAATTTTGTGAAATAACGTCGTTGAATTGCGAGGTGGCGTAAGAAAACGCAATAGAGTTTTTGAAATGTTAACTTTAACAATATAAAAAAAACAATGTAGAGTTGGATTTTGCATATATTCTGCTCTGGATTTACCCATCTCTGCAAATCACAAAATCATGAAAATTTAATTAGATTGGTAAATGTTTATTTTTTAATCGAGAAGACTTTTTTTTAATCACAATTAAAAATATTATAATGACAGTGACAGGAATTAACCTTAAAGTATGAAAAAGATACACCCTAAAAATATTAAGTTGAATAATTCCATATTACTTACTCATATTTTCTTAACATTGAACTTTGTCAGATGCTTAACAGTAAATATAATTTTTAATAAGTTTATCCTGAATAAGAATTCGAATTTTGTAAAGACTGTAATCAAATAATTATTACTTCAGTTAGCTCAGTTCAATTTTATTTCATGGGTTTGAAATTCAAACTAAACAACATTAAAAAAAAAAAGATCACAGTTACAATTACATTAAAACAGTTAACAGTATTAGAAAATAACAAGAGGTTTGCGTGCGCTTCCTCTTCCGAGCTGGCAGGCTGACTGGTTAAGCATGCATCCACGCAGCGAAAAGAATGTGCACTATTGTCCATCTATCTTTACAATTCTGGTTACAATCTTTTGAAATGCTAAATTTAACAATATAAAAAAAAAAACATCTACTCATTGGTGAAATCAAATAGAGCATGCTTACGTCACTTCCTGTTACCCATTTCTGTCCCTTTTCACAAAAATCACTCCTACAAATATTCGGTAAGCGAGAGGAAAGATGTTACACATCAAAAAAGATTTATTGGAGTGAAAATTTAAAACAAAATGAATTATTATTGTTTTCATTATTTTTCATGTATACCCCCCCAGACATAGATAATATAATAATGTTTATATAATATAATAATACAATGATCAAATAATGTTTAAAATATTACAGTTGCATGGTGTTCCTATTGAATTGATCTTTCGTAACTCATTGTTGAAATTTGATAGTGCTGTCATTGGCAAATGATTAATTATACATTGTCCTTTATCTTCACCGTCCTGAATATTTTTTAAAAACTTTAAAAACATCTCTGACTGCCTCTTGCTTTTTGGGCACTCCAAACAGAAAAGGAGGAGGAGAAACGAAAGTTGCACACACTGAGAAGCATGTACCTTCCATTATAAAGGATCTGCATAATGCAATTCAAAATTTATTAAAAAAGTAATTTACTATAGTAAAATCAAATGTAACTGTTTGAAAAATATAAATCTATTTTAATCTAAAGGACATTTCTATTATCAAAAAGGATTTATTTTAAAACAATAACAGGCAAATACATTGTTATATAAATTTCCCCTCAAATAAATTTCAAAATGAAAAAAACTTTAAAAATCTGATATTTAAAATTTTTTTAAAGATTCGGCAGGGTTGCAGCCCGCGTGTTGGCCACTCCTGTAATAAGAGCACTGATCATTCAGAAACCTGCAAAATTCATATTGCTGTCATCTAACTCTCTCACAAATGTCATTACCCTGGAATTGTAAGTGATAATGAAAAAAGAGCATATAGCAAGCTGTAATTTCATTACTTAAAATTCTGCTTTTTCAAGATTAATTTCCAGAATATAAAAAAGTATGTCTTGTACAAGAAAATACGGAAATTTTTATTGACCGGTTTCTCTAATGACCATTTTTAGTTATAATACATATTGATCTACATATAAAATAATGAGTTTTAATGTGTAATTATAAAAATAACTGCAACTAATTGTTTGAATTTTTTTTCAGTGATTCAGTAGTTTTCTTGGGTACTAAATCTAATCAAGTATCTACTCGCACAATTGGAATTAAGAATGATCTATGCCAATCCATCCTAACTCGTTCACAATCTGTTCCATTAAAAGAAGGCAAAGAAGTGAGTATTGCAATGTTTACATTGAAATGATGCATCAAAATCTTCTGTGTTGTCGTGTATACTGCAAATCTGAAAGTTCTTTACATAATGTAGTTAAAATTTTTTAGGAGAAAGTTGTCACTTGCAAATTGAAAAATTTTTAGACATATAATGATTTTAATTTATTAAAAAAAAATTGCGATGGAGTTTTTTCTTTTGCAGCTTATACCAAGAAATTAAACTGTAGCATTTTGAAATTTATATTTTCAAAATTAACCACTTGCACTGGCAAAAAAAAAAAAATCGCTGACGCGTGTACCATAACGATCCAGTATAACTCGCTGGGAGGCATCACGCAGCGTGCGATGCCTCAGAGAAATCGGAAAAAGATTTATACTTTCTAAACTAATTTATTGTTAACCTAGAACTTTTTATAGTCGGTTTCGGAGTGGAAAAATTATTTCATCAAAGTCACTATCACTACCATCGTGTTTTCCTTTTCTATTTGTCGAAATGATGTCGTTAATGTCACTTTTGCTTTCCATTTTAGAATGTGGGATAAATATTTATAACTGTACGCTATGCAGTGCACTGATGATATGTACTCTGACAACAATTCCACCTGAGTTTTTGTTTTAGTAACAATTCCATGACGACGTACATACCACGTCATTGGCAATTCTGTGTGTAGCTAGTCTTTCCAGCACAAGTGGTTAATATGGATTTATTTAGTTTTTTAGAAGTGTGAATTGCAGATTAAATCTAAGGACTCAAACTGGTATATCTTAAAACTGCATAAATATTTTAATTTTATCACAAAATGAGTTTTCATGTTAGAGAATGAGGTTTATTCTAAAAAGGAATAAACTAATTTTTGAACTTAATGAAACAACATTAATTTCCTATTTTTAATAGTTACCTAAAGTGAATCCAGTAAGCAGACAATTTTCCAAAAAGAGACCAGTCAGTCAACCTGTTCACTTGCCCATTGCATTTCAACCAGCCTCCTACTCTCCCAAAAGAGTGCATCCACAGAATTATCGTCACTTGGAAGATGCATCTTTGGGTCTTCCCAGTATACCAGAGATGGCATTTAGGAGTTCCGAAATCCTTCAGGATGCACCTCCACAAAATTTGTATGCATCTTGCAATGGTAAGTTGTAACCACTATTTTGTCTTTTTTTAACAGTTAGATGCAAATGTTCCTACTTCTAAAGTGAAGTTTTTTTTATTTTGCTTTGATAAACAATTGCAAGTTAAAAATTTACAGAGATTTTTATGAAGCATTAAAATTTTAAACCAATGTAAATCAATTATATATATATTAAATAATCTTTATGTACTCTTATAAATGGCTGAAAATTAATTATAAATTTCTTAAATAAAATTTTATATATCTAATCAAATTACTAGAAAATGTGAAAGTCATCAGAGAAAAAGAATTACATGTTGCTTTTACAATTTTTAAATGTTCACTTACCAGAACAAAATATTAATGTAATGAGAATGAGCCACATAATGCAATGCAATAAATATGTAGTTTAATGTAAAATAGTTAGTATAAGTATGCCAATATTTAAAAATATAGTGATGTAATGTTATCAAACAAAACACATACATTTATAAACTTTTAAGGTATGCTATCATTTAGTTTTAAAAACATCTATTTTTTGTTTCAATGTAAGCGCGCACACACACACACAATTATAGCACTAAATTAAGTTTTACATGAAGAAAGTTGGAACTGAAATGAGATAAGATGATGGATAATATTGATACAATTTAATTTTCTAATCGTTTTGCAAATTGATGTTACAGCATTGGATGGCCCATGCGTATATAGTTCCTTGTATACAACAGTCAATGCTAATACTACCATGAAAACACGGAGTCTCCCCCTTTGGGGGCGCTCAAAACCAAGACCTCTTTCAACTGAAGATGATTTAAATGAACTCTATGCTAAAGTAAGTAATGTTTGTAAGCATGAACTTATATTTAAAATATAACTCAATACTTGGATATTTTATATCTTAATACATTTACTAGGTATTTGGAGAAGAATAACAGATTTTATGGATAATTTCAAATAAAGAGCTTTTATAATGTGGCATAATTAAGAAACAAGGACAAAAATCATCTAAATTAGTCAAACTGCATGTAATGAGTCCCCAAAGATGAAAGTACTTGAATAAAACTGTAAAATTTAAAATAAAACTTATAATTTAACAAAGATTGACAATTTAATTTGTTCTCTTCGATTGATATTGTTTAACTTTTTAATACAGGATTCATCTGCTTTTAACTATTTCTTCACTTTACTTGATAGATTATGAAGGAAACCACCTCTAAATATTTTAAATTTCCTTCCCCTTTAAAATAAAAATTACTAATTTAGCAGAATTTAGTGTTGGGGTTAAGATTGATTTTTATGTGCCATAATAATTAAATTTTTTAAAAATAATCCTTCTTTAAAAATTTAATATGTATTTAGTTTTAGATGGAATAGAAAAATTTCAGACAATTGGATTCCCCTATCGAGTACGATTTTAAAACAAAACATTAAGATTTGCAATCTTAATTTTTTAAAAGGAAAATACAATATTGAGATTCCAGAAAGATGCTATTAACTAATGAAGTATAAAGAATATAAAATATTTTAATATAGTTAAAAAATACTTAAATTTTTTTTAGGTAAGCTTCAGCAAAAAGCGCAAGAACCGAATGCGAAGTGATAGTGCTGCTGCTATAGCTGTCAACAAGAGCCGTACTTCCTACTTAACAATACCATTTACACACAAGGATACTGATTCCCTGGTTGACAATGAAGCAGTGGTTGTTTATGATGAACGAACTGCTCTTTAGTCTGTTCAGATGTCAGTGTTAAATCCGTCTCTCATCATTTTCTAAATCAAACTTTCTCACTTAAAGGTTATCAATGTATTTTCAAAATAAGTAAATGCATTTCCATACTTAAATATCATATTACAGCATAATGTAAGTTTAGGGAAAGTTAGTTAAGTATTGATGCATTTTTCAAGAATCAAAAGTGCAAATGAATGTCCTTTTTAAATATATGTAATTTTCCTTTCATATTTTATTAATATGGCACATTTCAGTATGTTATTTTCTAATTTTGGATTGATCATTTTTAAATATCTCACTGTTTTGTGTCTTCTAAGGGATACTTAACTAAAAGCGCCTAAAAAATGTGACTTAAAATCTTTTATAGTAAGTTTTTTTATGCTATATTTTACTACATAATTTGTATTCATGTTGTAAAGATGAAGGATATTTGTAGCTATTTTCTGTGAAGTAGTTTTTGATGTGAGCTTGTATTGAAACAAATACACAGTTATACAGACAGCATTTCTCTAAAATCTATTTAGCCATTTACTGTTTGTAGATAAAAATCTGTGATATCATATTTACCATAAATCAGTATCTAAATTTGAATACATTTCTAAGACTTCTAACCCAGCAATGTAAAAATTTAACTTTTTATAAGTATTAATACAAAATTATAAACATTAATCATTTTTTTTAAAAAAAATTGATCACAATCTTTTCAAAACTGGTTTGTGAAGTTGATTGCAAGGACTCATAAATTTTGTTTAATATTCATTCATTTTACCTTGTAAATAACTATTAGCTAGACTGTGTTAAAATTAGTCTGTACTCTTGGCTTTTCAAATGCTAACTGATATTGGCCTATATATTTTATTCTTAGAGATTAGAGCTGGGGCCTTTTATATTTATCTCTTGCTTTGTATAGTGCCATTTAATGAACATTGTCATATATAAGAATTGTGAAAAACATAGCAATAAACATGGCTTTTCAACTAACAGTTTTTATCAGATGTTAATATTGAGTTCTTTTACTCTATTAAACTGTTATCAGCTGCTGTTTTGACTTTAAATGAATCTCATTTTTTGGTGTTTTAAATTGCACTCTGTAGTATTTATGTAAATTAATATAAAACTGTAGAATTAAAATTTTTTAATAAGCTCACAATTTTACTGCATTTAGTTGAGCTGTATTTGTTAATTTTAAAAGATGTTTACTGCAGGTCAGTTTGCAATATTTCTTACTGGAAGGTATTTAAGCTTGTATTGTCAAATTCAGAGCAATTTTGTAATATTTAGAAATAAAAATACACACTTAAATACTTGTTTCTTTCTGTCTACTGTAGATATATGAACTTATATTATTTAAGAAAAGAATAACATGAACTGGCGATATTTTTATGTAAACATTCACTTTTATTATCACACACAAAATGACAATTTAATACAATTCCAGAAGTATATAAAACTGAAAAAATGCAGATAAAATAAGACATGTAGCATCAAATCTACATCATAGGTCTAAAAATGCCAAACTTTCCCTATGAATTAGTAACAGAATATTTTCACTCTATATCTTCAGGTCTTACAGGATGTGCAAGTGGTACGACAGACTTTTTATTTACATCTCTTGATAATGCCTTTCTCATATCTGGAATATTTGTAAAATATACAAGAAATTGAAAGTCTAAGAATTACAATTTAACTAAGATAATCTGAAAATTAGTCATGCAATTTTCAACAATTACTTTAATGATTTTTCAGTTAATTTTTTCATAAATTCAAATTTCTGCAAACTGAAATAATCATACTCAGAACAGTGAATAGTTTTTCGTTTGGATTATGTAATTATAAAACACATTGACTTGTGTAAATTTACATAAACTTTCTTAACTGGCTACTATGAAATGTTTTATTTATTTATGCATGGTATTTGTCAGCATAATATTGACTGGATATTTTTAACAACCATGAAACTTAGCTATAGATAATCCGTATAATATTAAACACAATGGATAGTTAATATTTTTTTTAGAGGACTTAACAATATAAAGGCCTTAGGATCAAATGCACTACACAATTTTAAGTGTAAATAGGCATTTATAATTTTTTTTTATTAACACCACACCAAAAAAAAAAAAGAGCTAATGGTTATTGACATGAGAACTGATACCTCATTCCCCCAAATTCCATATGACAACATTGGGCTTTGACAGATTTAATGTGCATTATTCAAGTTATTAAAGATGCAACAAGTACAGCCACAAATTTGTGACAACGACCATATGCTGGATAAAGAATAATTTGGAAAAAGTTTGCAACTCACACACACAACTTTCACTAACCCTATGTATGTCAAGTAAGGAGGAGGGTGGTTTGAAAATACTTGAATGACCATCAAAAACCTTTCCTTCAGCGACACAATTTTCAAATTTTGCTTATATTAAAACTAATTAAACGATTTTACTATATATTCTGAAACAATTAACAAAAACTTACCAAATGCATCTTCATCTGGATCTCCAGAATAATATTCAAGAACTCGTCTATACACGCTGTATCCTAATTGTTTATACATATCTACAGCGACTTTGTTTGAAACACGTACAAAGAGGTCTACAAAGTATGCTTTTTTTCTAAAATAGAATAAAGAGTATAATAAATTACATAAATGAATCTGTACCCTACAAGTAAAAAACACTAGCTCCATTCAGTTCCATTAAAAAATATAGCTTAAATTGAATGAAATGTCTAAATTAAACACATTATATTACTTTAGTTGTACATTTGTGTGGAGATAAGTGCTTTTGACCTCCAGAGTACAGAAAAATGTCAAATATAAATATTTTTAATGAAATGTAATTAATGTCTACAAGAGCATTATGGAGGCATCAGAAGACAGAATTTTTTAGGAGGTGGGAGAAAAGTTACAAACATTCCAATACAAGAATAAGTTCTCTATTGTTTTCATGTTAAGGTAAAAAAAAAGTTATACTCACTAATTACCAAGGCAGATTAATAAAGAAGAAAAGAAAATTAGATAATTATGTACATTTAAAATAATAGATATGAATGATTAAAATATACAATATTGCAATACATTGAACAAAATTTCTGTAAAAAGTTAATTAACTTTAATCAAATCAGTTTTGAAACTGAGTGGTTAAAATTTTTTTTTTTTATTCTAATTGATTACTTTTTTCTAATATTTTAATATTAGAAAAAAGTAATCAATTAGAATAAAAAATCAATTTATAAAATAAACATGAATTACTGATTCACCATTGCATTAAAAATACACATTTATTGTACTCTGCAGCTTTTTTACTCATTCATTAACACTTTCATCGCGAAGAAGAGATAATTTGTCTTCCAGGATCCACAAATAAATCATTACAGTGAGAATTGTTATTGATTACTATTTTTCAAAGTAAAATAAAGTTTTAAAGGAATTTGTGTTTTGTTCCAATTTTAGCTCTGCAGAGGTTGGGACAAAGGCATGCCATTGCCATATTATAGTGTTAAAACTTTATCAGAAATTGTTTTGTTGCTTATTACTGGCTTAGAAAGAACATTTTAAGTAAACATTGAAATAAGACATGATGCTTTTGCATTGCAAAGATTTGACAGTTTGATAATGTTTAAAAGTATCTCTGCATCTCAAAAACATTCATCATGAAATAAATTTAAAAGGGGAAAAAAGAATTTTTTTTTTACAGTTGGGTTATATGCTAATGAGTTGAGGAAATCATGTAAAATAGTAATCGACAAAGAAAAGGATATACAGTCGGATCTCTATTTTGCGAACTTTTTCCTGGAACCACAAGAACATTTTAAGGTTTTCTTCATTAAATAACCTCTAAATAATGAAATGCATTTTCTATTTCACGAACTTTTCTCTCCCTATCTCTGGACACTTAAAATCATTCTCTCTTTTAACACATTTTACAGCGATCAATGATGCTGAACTGGGTTTACCTGGTGTATAATTCATATAGAAAAATAAAATTGCTGCAACTCTGAGCACATTTCAAAAATTTTCAAACAAAATTAAACTATCAGTAATTAAATTTAAGGATGCATGTGGTAATATATGCTTAAAATTACTTGTAGGCTATAAGTTAGGAAATGTCATTTAAATTTAATAAAATAGTTTTATATTTAAAATAATAAAGTTGAAAATACAGTGCACTCCTGGACAATGTATTTTTTTTTTTTTTCTTACTTTCCTTACAGATTTCTTTTTGATGAGTAAGGTACATAAAATAAATAAATATTAATTTACAAAAATTGGTGTCAATAAATACTTTAATAGTATATAAAATTTATGAATTTAAAATTTGTTTTTAAACCACATAAAAGTGTACTGAAAGACAAATCTCTGCTTAACGAATTTTCCACAAAACAAACTTTTTTTTGGAGATTTAGTGACATTGTTAAATAGAGGTCTGACTGTATATATAAATTTAGAAGATAAGGATAAGAAACTGATAGAACCTTAAAATAATGAAACATTTTCTGGAGAATTCTTAAAGAAACAATATATAATTGCAAGTCATTGGTCTCAGACTGAGTGATAAAGGAATCAAAATTGAGATTAAAACTTTTTAAAAGAAAAACATTATATGAAGTTATGCAACTTAAAAACCTATAGCACAAACTCAGATTTAATTTTAAAAATCCTTTTTAGAGAAAAGTTCTAAATATCAAAAACGAAATAGGTTAAGAATGTTACTGTCAATTTGTTGCACCTTATGTCAATTATAAAGGTAGAAGTATTCTTTTGAAGTGGCTTAAGAGCTAATAACATGTAGAAAATTTTGAATATAAATGATGCATGTAGCTTATTTAATATTCTATATTCAAAATGATGCTAAGATCTTCACTTCCTACATATTATGGACATAAACATGGAAGGAATAAAAGCTTCAATACAATAATGTACTACAAATCTTCAAAACATGTGCAATGTAGATAATAGATAAAATAATAATAAAAAGAATATCATTTAGAGTGGCCTTCAGTTAATTCACAATGCATATTTAAAGCTGCATGGCCTGGCGTTGCACGGGCTTTCTCTGCTTTTATAAATTTTCCCTTCACTTCACAAAATCAGCACTTCTAATATTTTTTTCAAAATTACTTTTGCGCCGCCCCCCCGCTGCTTAGCCCGGCATTGCTCGGGCTTTTACTGAGTGTAACTTAAAATTCCCTGTTTCGAAATTTTTTTGCTTCTTTTCTTTGTCAAGACAGGTTTATTTTCCCCCGATGTTGCACGAACATTTTTGAATGCATAAAATATTGTCATGGAAATTCCCCTCTCACTATCAGCCTTTCCTGGTGTGTGTGTGATTTCTATATTTATGTCATTGCAAAATTTTCATGGTAATTTCTCACAGTTAATTATTACTGCCCTTTTAAAATTTTGACTACCACTAAGACCAGCTGTTAAGAGGAGCGATGCATGTTGAATCTGTCAAGAGCTTAAATTTCTAGCAATGGTGTGGTGTGTCAAGTCTCATCCTCACTTGACCATGGTTCAAAATTTTGAAGTCTGTCTCCAAAAGCTCTCGAGTAGATGAACAGTATGATTTTAATATTCACTTACTAACTTTGCAATTTTTAGCCCCCAGAAACAAAAATGTACCTTTTTAAAAAATATTTGTATGTTGAAAAAAGACAAAAAAAGTAGAAATTTTTATAATTACAAAATTCTACAACTATGTATTAAATGTTGAAATAAAATTGTGAGCACTTTTTGAAATGTTCGATACATGGGAAAAAAGTTTCATACAATTATTTTTATATATGAATACATTATTAAAAAGTTTTCAGCATTTATTTATTAAATCACTAACTAAAAGATAAAAGTATGAGTTTTTTTAAAAAAATCATTTTCATTTAAACGCATTGATATTGATTTATTTTAGAAATTCATGAAATATGCAAAGTATCATTTTTTTCTAAAAAAACATACCGAAATAAATTATCTTTCCAACTAAAAAATTGCTGTCGAAGCTATTAAATGCACGAATAAAATTTTGAGTATTTTTTAAAAAATCATAAAACTTAAGTGATGTTGTTTTGAACCCGAGTAAAATTGGTAGAAATCAAGCGCCATGACGAACAGGCCACGAACTTCGCGATAGAAGCATGAAAAGAGCTTTAAAATAAAAGGAAGAGATATTCAATTGTGAGCATTTTTTGAAAACGTGTAAAAAGTTTTTGGTACTTAATTTTTTAAATCACTGATTTTAAAAGAGCAAAGTAAGAACTTTTTAAGTTCAGATGGTTTATTCATCATAATCATCAATGCAGAATGATTGAAAAATTTTGATTAATGATTTACACAAAACAATACTGCTTTATTTAAAAAAAATATTAATTTAAAGCAATACATTTAAATATATAGCAAATAAACTTGTTTAAAATACTGATAACGGAGTAAAGGCGATTAAGTATTTCACAAATATTAGAAAATTTTTTGTTTTATAAACAGATGTTTAAAATGAATTTTTTGAATGAAGACATGAATAGAAAATAAAACAAAAACAAATTATTCAATCGCCAAATCTGGTGATTTTCATTATTTATAGGTAACTTCTTTTCTAGTGTAACCTTTCATCAAATGTGAAGTGCACAGGGGAAAAGATAATCATTTGGCACCAAACAGGTTTTCACCGCCAAACCCTTGGCTGTTGTAAAATTACGTTCTTTGTTAAAGTTCTAATTTTTTTTATGGCTTCATTTTTAAGTTAATACCTTCAAACTTCATATCGATTGCAAACTAGGGTAATTTTTAAACAAAAAAATGAAAAAAAAAAAAATACTACATTGTGTGGGTGTGATTAACTCTCGCAAAGAGGGTAAAAAACGAAAAAGAAAATTTTTTTTTAAAAACTGTAATTTTTAAGCAATTTTTTCAACCTTTGTACAGATTATGGATAATATTGTTCTACAAATGGGGAAAAAAAATTTCGTGAGATTATTTTTATAAATAACGAATTTATTAAATAGTTGATTAAAATTTTGAACATTTTTTAAAAAATCATTAAAAAAAAAGTTTTTCAACATTTTATTTTTTGAATGACTGAAACTGAAAGAGAATGAACTTTTTAGTTTAGAATATCATTTCATTAATGCGAAAGAAAATTCAAACAGAACGATTTAGAAATCATTTTCATAAAAATGTATCAATTTTGATTAATTTTAGAAAAAAAATCGTCAAAAATAGAAAATATTGTTATTTTGTAAAAAAAATTCTATTGCATTGTGCTGATAAAAATGATTTTTTGGATTCTGTAATTATTTTTTGTCTGAGTTAGATTGTTAGAATTGAATGGGTTTTTTAAAAACTTGGGGAAAGTCGGAATTTCACTCCGCTAAGATGGTAATGATGCTCGGCAGAATAAAAAGCCAATAGGGGTAAACCAATCATGCGTTTTAAGACTTTTAATTAATATCTTTTTAACTAAATACAATATAATAATATAAATGGTAAAAACGGATTCCTCGGATCATTCCCAATCTTTTGTTTTCTTCGGCGAGTTTCTGAGTCGTGCGGTGTTTGAGAAAATAGATCTACATACAAAGCGACATAGGTAGATACGTTTGTTTACCTACGAATTTTAATACTGTAGATTAGATTATATAAAATAATTCTGAAAGGTACTGCATTGAAAATATAATGAAAGGTCTAAGTGGTCTAGTAAAATATTGGTATTTTAGTTGGATGCCTAATACTTTTGGCCATGACTGTATTAAAAAAATTAATATAAATATAATTTGATTTCAGTACAAGAGAGACACTAAAGATAATGACAATATTTAGGAATCAAGAAATGGCAGCAATTCTCAATATGTAGCCTGTTCAAATATTAATACCAGATTTTCCAAGGTTAGCAGAATAATATTAATAAGTAAAAAAAAAGAATTTCCAAATTCTTAAATACATTATAAAAGCAATTATCAACCAAATGCTTTTCTTTATTCTGGGACAAGTTTCAAGTTAAAGGTACATGTATATAAATGAATGAAATATTTATGGCAAGAAAAATTTAACATTGATAATTGGGCATTTTGATCATTTTCAAAGCTGCTCACTTTTATTTAAATACAAATTCCCCTTTTTGTAATTTGGTGCACTTAATATAAATATGTACATGTCTTTCAAAAAATTTCTCCAAACTATTACTTCAAAATGAACAAATCTATTTAAAAATGTTACAATTGACTCAATATTTTATTCATAATGTAAATATATTATTTTAAAAATTAAAATAGTTATTCACAAAATATTTCTGACATTAAAACTATTTTCAGGAAAAAACTTAATTTCTATTCATTAACAAAATAACACCATTTCAATGGACTAAATTCATGATGGTCACATAATAAAGGCAATCCCATGTAAAAAATTGACATACTAGTTGTTCAACTTGTAAAGTTTAGATAACATTTAAAATTTGATGATTGGCTAAAGAGTTCACATGTTAAAATTCTTCAAACAGTTTTCAAAATAAAAAAAAAAAAAACTTACATTGAATTAATACTTTTAAATTAAGCACATTTTGCTTAACTATGTGCATTATTATATCTTTGACAAACATGTACTTTCTAAAAGAAAGTTTCAGCAAAAATCAAAAGCTGGCATCGGTGAAGCACATGAACTAATTGGCTGGAAACGCGTGATTATATTTATGACATAATTATGACGTCATATTAATTTATGAACTGATTGGATGAAAACACGTGACTATGACGTCACATGAATTTAGTTTATTTTTAGCTATGATTAAAATGATTTTATAATTAATTTACTGATTGAAGATCTATTTATGCATTAAAAAAGGCTCCATTTAACTTGAAGAGAACTCCAACTGTAAGTTCTATTTTTAACTATCAGTTTGATGAACCAAATAAACAAAATCACATTTTAGTTATGACCTCTCAAATCTATCGCTGACATCCCCAAAATGTGATTTAGATTATAAATTATTTAACAGTTTTTCAGCCATTTAATTAAGATTTAAACTTAATAAACAGTATTTGTGTAATCACCCTGCAAAATTTTTTTACAAGTTATGGTATCCTATTTGATGCCATCCTAAAGACACAATCTACACCAGGACATATGTCAACTATTTCACGCAGGCCGCAGCATGAGGATTAATGAGGGGGGGGGCGGTATAAGATCAAGGGCATTAATGAGGAGGAAAATCGATCAAAATATTGAAAATCATAATTTTGGATTTTATTTGAAAACTATATTAAACACTATCAAACTCAACTCACAAGAAAAAAAAAGTTTTATGTATTTTTTACTTATTTATGGGGTTATTTCGATTTTTTCTTCAATGATTTAATTAAACCGGGGGGGGGGGGGGGGGGGGGGGGGGGGGGGGGGGGGGGG
>BMAV01010937.1:100155-112233 GCA_019973955.1 Trichonephila inaurata madagascariensis
CCCCCCCCCCCCCCAATATCTCGTTACTATTGCAAAGATTTTTTTGAGAAACCAATTTATATTGTCTTGGAAAAGAATCTCAAGAAAAAAGAGACATTGAAAGATTTATGCTTAGTGGTATAGTGACAAGCAAGATTAAATTTTTTAAGCATAACATTTTCAAGACAAATCAAATAAAAGTTGTTGATCGAAATTTGTTTTTCTCTATTAAATAGTTAAGATCCTAATCGTCTTCAAATAACAAATATTCCTTTGATACTTTTCACTTGGAAGACATGAGGATTAATTAAAAATTAGATTCACCCACAAAATGGCCATTACTGCACTGTTATTTGATATCAAGAACTGTTACAATTACAAAAAGAAAAAAAGTTATTGTGCAATTCCTATCAGCATGACATCGATATTCGCCCATTGGGTATAGTGGTTAGCGATGCTGACTCCTGTGCCGTTGGGTCTGGGTTCGAATCCCCAAGAAGACATGGATGTTTGTAAATGCATAGTGCCTTCGCGGCATGGGGGTACTTTAAATAGTTGTCGAGCTGCAAGTCCTCTCGCGAGGTTGGTGGAAGGCCAACCAAGGAAGGAAAGAGAGGTGGGAGGCCCCTGACCACCCCCAGGGTGTTCTCCCTCAAAATTGGGGTGAAACCGAGCTAAATTGTTCAATCACCTGAAAGGTGCTCAAAGCTATGGCTAACGACAGGTGTCACTTAGCCCTCTGCCATGATGAATTTCGTGGGCCTTGATCTGGCCTTTGCTAATCAGGTGGGATTAGTAACAACAACACGACATCAATAGCAAAATTAATCTAAGGGGTTGCTTGATTGATAGAATTTCTCATAAATTTTTCATGTATTGTTCTTAAATAATTGAATTTGTTAGTGCAATAGGCCATGACCGGGCAACTCAGAAAGGTCCGGTGGGCCACATGTGGCCTGCAGGTTGAGTAGCGCTGATCTACACTATTAAAATTTGTAAATAAACAAAAGTATGTATGTAACTATCTATGTGCGTCTATTTCCTCATGAACCGCACCACACAGAAACTCACCGAAGGTACCAAAAGATCGGGAATGATCCGAGGAAGCCATTTTGACCATTTATATTACGATATTGCAATTAGTTAACCAATTCTTACTATCTAACTAAGATGAAAAATAATTACAGAATCGGAAAGATCATTTATTTTGCCACAATACGGAATAATTTTTTTTTACCAAAAAAATATCTTCTATTTTTTACGATTTTTTCTAAAATGAGTCAAAATCAATAAGTTTTTATGAGAATAATTTCTAAATCGTTCCCTTTCAATTTTCTTTCGCATTAATAAATTGATATTCCACACTAAAAAAGTTCATGCTTTTCTCTTTCAGAATCAGTCATTTAAAAAATAAAATCTCAAAAACTTTTTTTTTATGATTTTTCAAAAAATTCTCAAAATTTTATTTAAATACTCAGTAACTTCTTTATTTACAAAAAGTAATCTCATGAAACCTTTTTCATGTGCAGAACAATATTATCCATAATCTGAACAAATATTGAAAAAATTACTTAAAAATTACGGTTTTTTTTAAAAAAATTGTGCTTTTCGTTTTTTACTCTCTTTGCGAGAGTTAATCACACACACACACAATGTAGTATTTTTTTTCATTTTTTGTTTAAAAATTACCGTAGTTTGCAATCGATATGTGAAATTTGAAGGTATTAACTTAAAAAACATGCTCTTGAAAATTTTTAAAAAAAATTTCATTGAAATATTCTTTTGAAAATTCCTTCCTTTTTCGTTTTTTACCCTCTTTGCGAGAGTTAATCACAATTGTTTGCCACAACTACGTTGCACAGTGTTATTTATAACTTCAATGATGACTATATATTCCTTCAGAAATTATTTATTAACCAACAACAATTCAACGATCCAATTCATAATTCATACAAACAAGTTCCGAACATGATATTAAAACATCCGAGACATCATAGATCAAAAACTATACTTCTGAGCAGACAATTCATGTCCTCATTTATTTAAACCCGCTAGCAAAGATTAAGAGAGTGAGTATCAACACCTCGCAAATGAGATCGAGACATTAAAGAGGTATTAAAGAGAGAATCTAAAATGTAACATCTTGCTTTTATATCCCTCGTTCCTTAAGTCACCGCCTTCCCGACTACTTCCAATCACACAATCAAACGTCACGGAAACACATGACCGCCACTCAATAAGGAAATTCGACGACGATTAATCTTAAAGGGGATGAGACTATTTACCTATTTTTTTTGGTTAACAAATCACACACACATTCATTTTTTGTTTAAAAATTACCATAGTTTGCAATCGATATGTGAAATTTGAAGGCATTAACTTAAAAAACATGCTCTTGAAAATTTTTTTAAAAAATTTCATTCAAATATTCCTTTGATGTCAAAGTCGCTACAGAAAACGGTGAAGGTTTTATGCTCTGTCACCACTTACATCATTTGCTATGTATAGCAGTATTGTGCGAGCTTTTTTTTAGCAACAACTGAAAGTTTTTTCATTCTTAAAGAATGATTTATTGAAGAACAGTGGAATAAAAAACCTTAAAAATTCTGTGAAATATATCTTTATCTCATAGTATATTTTCTTAGTGATTAAAAAATAACTTATTATTATTATTATTTTTTAAAAAATAATCAAAATTTAAATCAAACATTTCATAACTTTCTTCATTTGTAAAAATAATTGCATGAAACTTTTTTCCCTGTGTGTTGAACATTTCAAAAAATGCTCACAATTTTAATTCAATAGTTAATATAGTTGAGGAATTTTGTAAATTTAAAAATTTCTACTTTTCTGTCTTTCTTCAATATACAACTATTTTTAAAAAAGGTATATTTTCGTTTCCAGGGGCAAAAAAATTGCAATGAAAAAACTGCAAAGTGAGTGAGTGAATTTTAAAGTCGCACTGTTCACCTACTCAAGAGCTTTTGGCAAAACACTTCAAAATTTTGAACCATTCTCAAGTGACAAGGACGACACTTCGAAAAAGAATAATAGAAGTGGTGATTTTGTTAAGGGAAGGGAAATTTTATAAAAGTAGAAAAAGCCTGTGCAACGCCGGGCCATGCAGCTAGTTACTTAAATTTGTTGAAACTCACCGAAGATTGCCAATGTTATCAGGTAAATTTGGAAGTACCCAAGAATTTTACAATTAGAAAGTACAATAGCGAGTTCTTTAAAATAATATACACTTTCAAATATACTTAACAGAAATTACTAGAATAAAACTTATATAGATTTTAAATAATTGCAACTCCTTACAAGATAATTTATAAAATAGTAAGCCTTAAAATTTGGTTTTTATTTATTTATAAATCTTTTTTATGTTGAGATAATGATTATCATAATAATAATTAAAATACAATAAAAAAAATTGTAACAATAAAAATACCTTACTTTTCGGATATATCTTCTAATCCAGCCATTAAAGTTGCAGCTAAGCCTAAACGCCTGTATTCAGGAGCAACAGTAAGAGCAGTTACGTGCCCATGCCAATTTTCACTATGGCCTTCTGCTTTTCCCATAACTATAATTAGAGACATAAATCTGAGATCAGTGTTTATTAATTTTAAATATTTAAACTGAAAAAATTAGGAATGTCTAATGAATGTGATTCAAAATTTATATAAAAACTGAATTTGTGACTAGAACAGGCTTCTAGATTTTAGGTAATTCAAATTCATAATTTAGAAATAAGTTTGAAAGTTCTAGCTATGTATTAATAAGGTTAAAAAAACCTTTTGAATGCATAACACATACATATGCATAAAATCATTCCATTTCATTTTTATTTTTTAGAACCAAACAATGAATTGTACTGGACACATGGCTATATAAAGACTTAAAGGAAAAATATGTCATGAATTTATAAAAAAAAGAAAATGAATCAGGTATCCCAAACAAATGCTTATTTCCAAATACTGCAAAATTAACTCTAATGATACTACACTAATATTGTACCTTTTTTAAAAAAAAAAAAAAAGAAATTTTCAAAGGAACTGAACTTTCAACAAGATAGTAATAATAGACAAGTTTGGGGGAAATAAACTTGCAAACTTAAATATATATATTTAAAACTTATTACTTTTTTATTATTCCATTATTCAAACTGAATTGCAGCAATAAATCTTTCAAAATATTTTATCAGCCAATTGATCGCTTTTTTTCAGGCAGAGGGTTGCCATAGCATATGGGCAATCGATTACTTTGAACTGCCGATGTTAACAGAGTTACTAGCTAGGCACTTTCTGTCTGGGTATGCAGCACTAGAATTCATCCCTCTTTGGAGATAATTTGCTGCCTAATTTGGAAAAATTTCACAAGGAATACTTTAATAAAGAAATATAAAAATTTCTTTATTTTTACTGAAAACATGAAGCAGATTACAGACAGTACAAGAAATAAATACAATGAAGAAATAACTTACTATAACCCATGATGTCTCCATTTGGAGCCTCAGCTACTTGAAAATATTCAGGCCAATGAGCTAAATATTGCAAATAGAAAGACAAACCATACTATTCCGTTATTAAGGTGAAATATTTAGTTATACATTTTAATACTCTTTTCAATACAGACATAATTCAGATAGTCACAGAAAATAATTTGACCTCAAAATATTTTAGAAGTAGTGTTCACAAATTAACATTCCACAGCTATTCTAAAATAACTTCAAATTATACGTGGTAACGACAAAAAAAAAGTATTTATGTTTTTAAGTATAAATTATATATTCCATAAAAATCCTGATTTCAACAATGTTTGATCATATGCAAAACTAACCAAGTAATTTGTTAAAATATAGTAAGAAAAAAATATAAGTTACTAGCTGTTACCTACCTGCTTTGCTGGGTATTTCATGATGTATAAATATATACCTACTCTTTGTATATATATTGGGTTGTTCGGAAAGTAATTTCGTTTTTTTTGTGGAAATGAAAGACAGATTTCGTATAATAAACAAATACTTTATTAAATTATATATTGGCCGCTCTAGTCCAACACCTTTTGCCATCTTTCTGGTCGTAGCATAATTCCACGCTCATAAAATTTTTGGTCTTTACTGGCAAAAAACTGATCGAGGTGGTTTTTGACCTCCTCATTTGAGGTGAAGGTTTTACCGTCTAAAAAATTTTGGAGTGACCGGAAAAAATAATAATCTGATGGTGCCAGGTCTGGAGAATATGGAGGGTGTAGCATTGTATTTCATTCAAGCTGTAAAAGCTTTTGGTGAGTGACCAAACTTGTGTGAGGTCTCGCGTTGTTTTGGTGAAACACTACACCTTTCCTGTTGATTAGTTCTGACCTTTTCTGTTGAAGTGCATCATTCAGTTTGTCCAGCTGATGACAGTAGACTTCTGAATTAATCGTGTTATCCGGTAAAAGCTAAAAAAAAAATGATTCCTTTAAAATCCCACTAAACAGACAGTATCACCTTTTTTGGTGAATATCGGCTTTGGAAATGGTTTGAGCCGGTTCATCTTTTTTGCTCCATGACCTCTTACGTTTGACGTTGTTGTATACAATCCGTGTTTCGTCCCCAGTGATGATGCGCTTCAAAAACGGATCATTTTCGTGAGCTTTGAGAAGCGAATCGCAGACGTCAATGCGACGACACAGATTTCTCTCTGTGAGAACATGGGGAACCCATACATCGAGCTTCGAGGATAATCCCAGGCCTTTCAAGTGGTCATAAACTGTTGAATTTGATAAATTTAACCTTAATCCGATCTCAAGTGTTGTTATTCGCCGGTTCGCATCAACTAATGCCTTTATCGCGTCTTTATCAGCTTCAACCGGCCTTCACGAACGTGGTGCATCTTCGACATCAAAATTGCCGGATCGAAATTTAGCAAACCAGTTCTGGCACTGGCGTACTGTCAACACACCTTCTCCATACACATCGGTCAATTTTTTTCTGGCTTGAACAGCATTTTTATCCTTTCTGTAGTAAAACAGTAAGATATGTCGAAAATGCTGCTTATCGCTCTCCATATTTAAAAGGGCACCAACCAAAAACTACTGCGTAGAATTAATTGGAATTTTTCTCACACAAGCCTTGCTATATGAGCTCTCAAAGCAAATAAAAATTATACTGCATAAATGTGAAGTTGGGTGTAAAAAAATACAATTAAATCCTCTGTCGGGAAAAAACGAAATTACTTTCCGAACAACCCAATATAAATTATTGATATTTAAGTCCAAGCATTAAGAATTCGATTGTACTGAAAAATATACTTATACCTGTAACTTTTCCCTCTTGATATAAAAAGGACAGAACTTCTAATATTTTCTAATAATCTCTAAAATTAAAGTAGAATAACTTTTTGCACTCTCGTAACTCAATAATCAAGTGGGTTTCCGCAAAACCAATTTTCAATAGATCTCAACTCCGTAAAATAATCTGCATGACAAATTTCAAGTCTAAATCTAATAGAGTAAAAACAGAATTTTTACTATCAATACTTCCCGTCAATTTCCAAAAGAACCGTTCTTAGCGGATTTCAATTCAACAAAAGAAATGCGCAAACACCACATTTAATTATTACAGTCCTAGTAGTTTGAAAAAGGGAAATTTTTGTCAATTTGCCCCATTAATGCTTGCTCCTTCTAGGAGTTGATTTCCATAAAATTAATTCTTAATGGATCTATTCAACAAAAGAAGAATGCTTAACAAATTTCCAGTATGTGGGTCTAACAATTCAAAAACAGGAATTTTTCTCTAGAACTCCCCTTGACTCCTCACAACCCTCCTTGGGACATGACTTTCCCAAAACTCTTTGTTAGAAGAACTCTATCTCATGAAAGGAACATGCTTACCAATTTTCAAGCAGGTAGGGCTAATAGTTTAAAAATGGAAATATTTATCTATTACACCCCTTGGGGAAGGATTTTCACAAAACTTATTTTGTAGCGCTTCTCTAGTCCATGAAAGGTATCTGTTTACCAAATTTCAAGACCGGACATCTAATAGTTTAAAAGTGGAAATAATTTCATCCCCTATAATGCCCCTTAATTCTCTACAATGCCAGTTGAGGGTTGAATTTCATAAAACCCATTTTGTAGTGGATGTCTACTCCATGAAAGGCATCTGCTTACCAAATTTCAAGACTGTGTGTCTAATAGTTTAATAATGGAACTAATTATTTATAACGTAATTATTTATAACGCCCCTTGGGATTCAATTTCCGCGAAATCCCTCCTTAGTGGATGTCTACTCCATGAAAGGAGTTTACCAAATTTCAAATTCTAGGCTTAATAGTTTAGGAGATATTTTGATTAGTAAAAGAGTGAGTCACTTTTTGTTTTATATATAGAAAACAAATTATATTTTATTAAAAAAAATAATGCTTTAAATGGATAACGATAATTTATTTTCATCTCCATCAACCATAATTAAAATTATATAACAATTGTTTTAAAAGATTATTTTAACCTAATAAACTCAATAAATAATAATCAATTTTACAAGTTTTTTAAAAAAATTTTTAAAAAAACCTCATGTTTTAAAAACTGTGCCTCTTCCCCTCCTTTTTTAAAAACATTTCCAAAAGTTTATCCTCCTTTATGTTATTTTGAACTTAACAAGAGTTGAGAATTCTATATTAAGGTAGTATTCATCAGTGAAAAGATAAAGTTTAAAATATCAGGATAGAATTCAAGAGTGAAAAATTAAATATTGGAACTGACAATAATAAAACAAATAAAGAAAGGAATAGTGACATAGGATTTTTTATTATAAAGCATAACATTTCCTTTTGGTATAAAAACTTATTCCATGAAACATGAATAATATGAGCATATTCAGCAGCATAGCAAATATATATTAATTCATACTTTTTAACCATGTGCAGTGGTTAAAGTAAATGGCCATTGCTTGTTACAGTAAATGGCAATGCAGCAACCATGTTAACAAAAATTGTAAAATTCTGGAAACCTGATGCCATTGCTTTATGGCCACAAAGCATGCAACTTTCAATAAATGCTTGTCATTTTTATACATATTTGATATCTGTGTTTTAATTTTCTTCATCCAGATTTTTTCCTTATATCATAATCTTAATTTCTAAAATTGAGGTGGCGAGATTTGTTAATAATAGAAGAAAATGTGTTAAAATTACTTCAAGAATACAGCATTTTACCTCAGAAGTGCAAACATTCAAATTTGCAAGTCATGAAGTTAGATTTCAGGTAACAGGTGTTTTGGAAATACATTTTAAAAACCATAATCAATAAATACATTTGAATTATAAAAGACAATTAATTCAAAAATCAGGTATGTAGTATTATCCTGTCAACAATTAACATTGGTAAAATGACAGGTACCTGCCAAACAAAAGCCAATAACTTCCTTGGCCAATCATCCTTCAGAGCATTCAGAAGTAACAAACTACTCTAGTGCATTACTTTGTGAGTCATTTGGCAGAAGTTCTTGTTTGGCAAAAATGGCCAACAAAATATTACATAAGTATCAAGAATAATCCCTTGCCCTTTATAACAGTAATAAAATTTAAACACAATACTTGGGCTTTTCTTAAATCTATCACATCAAAATTAAATAATCCAGAACTCTGCTTGAAAGCTAACAACTGTAAAGATAAATATTCAAATTTTGTCGATGTGGTTCCTATAATATAAAAATACCGATAAAGAATTTAAAATTTTTTTTTATGTCATTGATATCAAGGATACAGTTTCTGTCAATGGATCCAAATTCCTGTAAAAATAATAAATGTTAGAATGCAATAGAAGAAATATATAAAATCTATTATTATTTTATTAGGTAAAATCCTAGGCCCCCTTGGCAACAAACTGAAAAGGGCACCATGCGAGAATGGAATGGCGCCAAGCAAAACTGACAATGGCGGTGTGAGTAAATATAGCGGGACAAGGTGGATGCGTAATAAAAATTTCTGTATTCAATACAGAAATTAATCAAATATATTACATTCTTACGGCTGATCTTTTCTGAGTGGAGGGTATAGCATAACAGCAGATTTTAAAAAAGCCTTGAAGGCCTCATCACTAAGCAAATGACAGTGGGAGTGCCGCCATATATATTCTGCGAAGTAATGGTTGAACATACCCATTTGACCTCTCCATCCAAAACAGCACTCTTTCGTTCGTATAATCCCATTTGCTAATTACATTTAGGACATTCATAATTCAGAGTAATAAATGCTTCCTTCCTTCATACACACATTCAATCAATTCTTTCTGACCTTTTGCATTCAACAAAGTATAAAATTCTAAGGTATATTCACTCACACACGCAGCCATACTTCCAGTCCAGTGCCCAACAACAAAAAGACGAAATTGGAAATGCCCGCCAACAAAATACGAAAATTCCAGAAATAGTTAGGTTTACCATATCTAGTGTATCAAAGTAGGGTACCAAGATGGCATAATTATCGCCAACCAAAATAATTTGCGCCAAAGGTGTGGGCTATCCTAGGACCAAACCCTCAATATATCAAATGAATTTTGTTCCAAAATTCATTAACATTTTGCATTTTTCACATTTAACCACAAATGTTAACAGCTAGATGGGAAATTTTTAACATGGCAAAATACATATGTACACAAATTTTATTTACAAATACTGGTACTTACATACTATCACAACAATGCCAATATTCAGATAATTTGCATGGACCTTGATCTAATGTTACTGGCAATCAGGTGGCATAAGTAACAATACATAAATCACCAAGCTGGCAACCTCAATTTCACATGTGTTGCATGAGCTAAAACGGCCACCATGAGCTTCCTTCCATATAATATCGCCAATATGGTTGCGATAATATGTAAGTACCCAAGTATTTACTTAGGTTTTTTGCTCTTAAATATATAATTAAAATTTACTACAATTCCATGAGCAGTAACTCAGGTAAGACAGAACTAAAAATAAAACGCCATACAGCTTTAAAAAAAAAAAGGTTTCTTCTGAATATAAACAATTTAGCTAAGTAATTAAAAAAACCCAATTAGTGTATTTGCCCGTATATTTAGAAATGGTGCAACAGATGGTAAAAATAATTTTAAAAGTTTACTGTACAATTTATACTATTTAAATAATGTAGAAACATGTTAAAATGCTTATACCTGATTAAGGAAAATTTATTTCAGCAACCACACTGATTGGTAAAATAAACATAAATTATTCTAATGTAACTCCTTGTGTCCATATTCTCAATAAAACATATCGTCGTTGTCAAACCAATATCTGTGTGGTACGCTCACTTTTAGGAGACTTTGACTATTATGATTAGTTTACTAACCAAACTTTTGTATAAATATACTGGCATATGACTGTAAGCATTATACAATGAACTGTGGATGCCGAAAAAAATATACTATGTGTATCAGCCAGAATACAGTCAAATAAATATATCTCAAAGTTATACTTTTAGCACAAAGCAGATATTGGTTTGACTACGATGATATCAAGGGAATATCAACAAGCGCATAAGCAGTATCTTAATTATCACAGTTTTTTAGTAGAATACTAAACTGTCGAATTAAATTAGACCATATTTTTAATTAAAAAAACATAAAATTTGCTGATTTTTCTTAACCAGTCGTGAAAAAATAAAACTGGCTAATATAGGATTACATTAAAACACAAATAAATTATAAAATTGATTTATTTTCAGAACGCTAATGAAACTACGAAATGAATTGGAGAAACGATAGTTAAATTCACTTACACATTATTGTAACGAAATAAATCTTCACAGGTGAAAGGTCTAATGGTAGTCATATTGGAATGTTTAAACACACTCAAATGAAAAATAAATACAAAAGAATGAAAAACCCTGAAGTTCTTAACTCAAAATATGATTGAACAGGGAAAAATAGTTTTATTTGATTTTCTGCAATTCACACGTGCAATTAAGAAACATCACAATCACCCAAACAACTTAACGGTATTTGTCGAAAGTCGTTAAATAAAGAGCACTTTTTTAGATGAGGAGAGGGGAAAGAAACAGGGGGATGACATTCTGCAGGGTTACAGAGCTTAGAAAATTTCTCGCCAATATCGGCGCTTGCTTTCAATACAATGCCAATCATTCATTTTCGCAGTAGACGTGGAATTATTCGCACGGTTAAAGCGCTGGATTCTTATCGAAAGCATGAAAAAAATATATAACCATCTTTCGAAATAGCAAGTTTAAATACATGGAACAAAGTGATTTAAAATGAAATCAAATAATTTATTTGTTCATTATTTTTTGAATAAAAAGTTGAAATATGTAATTGTAGTGGTAAGTAATACGATTGCCAGCAGAAAGCGCTTACATTATTGTTTATGATTGTTTTTTGAAGCTCCGCTTTTTAAGGAAATGATATTGGATTAATTTAAATAATACGATTACTCATGACACGGAAATTCAAAAAAGGAGCAACTCTCCTCTATTGTACATTTTACAGATGTTACGAATAAGTATTTTAAACATAACCAATAAGTGATTTAGTCGGATCTTTCAAAAATATTATTACTATAAATCGAATATAGAATAAAAAATGTTTACTAAGGTGATTTGAAATGATTATTTTCGTATTTAGTTTTCTATTCTACAAAATACAATGCTTATTTATAATTTTAGATATCTTGTGCACTGAATACTCATTGATAGATTTTATTAAATCGGTTATTTGTTTCGCTCATTCTGTGGGTCATCAAATTACATTTTAATCGTTACGTAATCGTAAATACTTGTTTTATTAATAACATTTCAATATGTATATATACATAATGATACAAATCGAATGATGGATTGACCGGAAGCTATGGTTTTCACTCTGACAATGAATCGAGTTTCTCTGATATTTTTGTTTAATATAAACGGAAAATTTTTAAAGGCTTAATATATTTTATCACTTTATATCAAACTCTCTCTCTCTCTCTGTAAAAATAAAAGAGCAGACTTCCAAAATTAACTAGAAACAATTTTTTTCTCATACTTGAAAGCTAGATCGGATTATAAATTAAACTCATTTTCAAACGGAAATTAGTATATATCCTTCCATAGTATAATC
>BMAV01010938.1:11757-36034 GCA_019973955.1 Trichonephila inaurata madagascariensis
CGAAATTAAATAATCAATTAACAATATGAGAAATATCGAATAGGTTTTATGGTTCTTTATTGTCAATTTTTAACTGAAAGTAATACATTTTTCATTTATTAGGCACATACGTATATAGAGTTATTCTTAGAATTGAATGATCCACAACTAATTTGAAAGCTCTCATAATAGTTTATATTAAATATATTGAATACATCATTGCTCTGTGTTTCTTTTTTTTTTATGCCACTAATCATTATCAATAAATATACTTTCACTCATGCCTAAAAAAAATTTTTAAAAACCCCTCCCGCCAATTAATTTCTTAAAGATTCTTTTTAAAAAGCAATATACTAAAATGAGGTTTGTTATTTCATATTGTTAATGTTGTCACTCGTATACAGTGTAAATTTTTTCTCTCTTTGCATCAGATGTGCTTGTCTATCTATACTTCAAAATAAAGGGCAAAAAATGTAGTATTTCATCACAGGGCATGGCAAGTTTTATGTAATAAATCAATAAGTATTATACAGAAAAGCACAGTTTCGTTAATTATCTTCACATTTAGATTAACTGAACCTTAAGTACAGGGGCTTAGAATATGTTTCTACAGAGTTGAAAATTAATAAAGAAATGGGAATATAATTTTGAAATTTCAACGAAATGTTTCTTGTATTTAAGGTTATCTTCGGCTAACGTTAAAGAATAGGGGCCGAATTTGGAATATTTTTTCTGGTTTAAAAGTACTCAAACATTAATATTATATTCTGGCTACACTTTCATGTAGAGAATCACTTATTTTATCATACTATTCATTTTTATCCGAGTTTTTTGACACATTTTTTCTTTTATAAAATGTGTTTTGTATTTTTTCTCCCTATACCGTAATGCTAAATGAGCTATTCCTTCACATGTTAAAAGGAAAAACTAATTATTTATGAAATATTTTGAAATTTTAAAAACACTAACTATATTATAAACAAATGCATGAGTTACAATGTCACACATTTTTATAAAAATTGAGGCATTATTTTCTGTCTGAAAATGTGCTCCGCGTCAAGTTCATGCTCTCATACATATGACGAAAACAGCCTTAAAATCTTAAAATTTACGAATCCGAAACATTTAAAAAAATTAACATGTACGAGATTTTGTTCTTAAAAATTGTTACAAATGTAGTTGATTTTTTATAACACACAATGACAGTAAAATTTATTCTGGTCCATGAATTAGACAATAAAATAAAATAAAATAAATCAATTATTTTAATACAGAATTCACTAATGCTTATCTCTCTCTCTACATACAACTGTACTGAGAGATGGGAAAATTCGCGTCTGTGTTTTATGAATGAGCTCCCAAATCAAAATTATCACACACACACATCTCATTATTTTTTTAAACTAATATTAAGCAAAATAAATTCACCAAAACTCCATATCCCTCAAATCATTCCTTGCAACTCATCAAAACCGAACACAAAAAGAATGTCGATTTTGCTTTGGAAATTTTCGTGAGAACCTTGCCCGACTTTGAACTGTTTTTGTGGAACCTTTTGAGCTGAAATATCAAGGGTCTTGTGTAACAAATATAAGTACCATGGCTTTTATTTTCACTTAAATTATAGTCTATGTGTTTCTGTATCCCGATCCAGCTGCATCTCAATCAATCTAAATAAAAAGATTCTTTATCTTTTTTATGTAAAGAGCTGCAAAGCTTTTACATCATTTGTTGGAAGTTATAATTTTTATTGAGTCCTTCTGCTACAAAATAATCCATACCGTAGTAGTGTGATAAAATTCGGTCTTGCTTATACTTGTTCATCTAGTTGACCACACTTTAATTGTGCATATATCACCTTTTTCCTTTTTTTCATCACTGTCTGATCCTTACACTCACCTTTTTTTTATTCCTGTGCTAATAATACACATACACGTACACCGATTAAGCCCCAAAATATTTAAAAATCTAACTATAACTAACTGATGATTAATGATGAACTAAAAACAACACCAGAGCTATTATTGATGAGCTTCGTAATTAAGAATAATGGTCAAATAACAAAGATTCTATTCTCTTTTAACTTCAAGTTCACAAAAGGAACCAACACATTTTCCATACATCAACCCTGCTGCATGTCGGTCTTGGGTAGGACGAAACCAAATTCATGACACTTCTCTTATGAGATCATTTACGCAACCAACCAGACCACAGAAGCCCTTCTAATTACATTTACTTTCTGAAGCAGTGGAAAAATCTTGCTGTTCCTTTCGTTGTTACTAATTTCTTAGTCAAGAAATTTCTTAGATAAGTCAATAGGACCATTATTTGTCACATGGTGGTCTTCTCATAATGTTAAATAATATACCCAAAATAAAATAGAATAAATTTTCCAGAGAAGGAATTCCTCTTCAAAGCTCATATTATATTCTGAATCCCCTATCACGTAGGAAGTATCTTGTACTCTATGTGACGTTTAAATTGCAATACCAAAATGGCCAGAAAGTTCAATAAATTTCTCAGGTAGGAATTCCTCACACCAACAAATGATGAGGAATGTGAAACTTAACCACGCATGTTCAAAACTATATCAGGGAAAGAATCTGCAGAATGAATGAGATTTGTGCTGATCTGATATTTCTGTTAAGAATTCATTGCGGATTTTTTTTTTCTTTTCTCAGCGGAAATATATAATAGTAAAGATTGCCAGTTCGATTCTGTGATGGAGGCAATTCCAACTAACAGATTGTTTTACAAGATACATTATGAATAGGTTGAGAAAGGCAGTTGGTTCATACGTCAAATCTCAACTGGCACCATATCCACTGTGCCCCATCTATGGAAAAGATGGTTGAAACGAAAAAGTGTAGCAAGTCTGAGGAGTGCTAGTGTGGCCAGAACAACATCAACATGCGTAGATCTTTACATCTGCCGGCAAGAGATGACAGCTCCGGTAGCCACATATGCCTCCCTTTTGCAGCATGTGTAGAACTCTTTTGATGTTCCCATATGAACCCGAACCATCCCCCGTCGATTAGTTGCTAATAGCCTACACTAATGGCATCCGTTAAGAAGACTGTCATTTACACCAGAGCAAATATTACTCTGCTTGCAATGTTCCAATCTAGAACGACACAAAATAGCGTACTCAGACGAGTGATACTTCTATTTTTCCAATGATAGTGGTCGTGTAAGAATGTGGGTTCATGGTGGCAGATTCAATCCACCTCTGCAGAAAACCCCACTCCTGTGTATCTACAGAAAATCCTGCCTGTTATGTATCCATTGTGTGTGGCATCATACTCTGGAGCATTATCTTACATGATAGTAGATCAACTTTGGTTATATTTAGGATATTCTGACAGCCCAACGATACGGGGATGATGCGTTGCAACTTGTGGAGCTCCCCTTTCTTCGGGGTACCCAATACCTTTTATCAGCAGGTTAACGTCCATACTCACATACTGCATGCATCAGCCAGTGACGTAACATACACCCCCGCGTCACGGATAGGGGAGGGGGAAAAGCCTGACTGACACCAAGTACGCAGTCCTTTGTAAGATAGGCTTGGGGCCCCAAACCTCATTTTGCAGAGAGTGGAGCCTAATATTTTCCGTTACGCCACTGGCATCAGCCAACATACTCTATAATATGTAGAAATGTTTTACTGGCCACCATTCTACTGTGATTCTTACCAATCGAACGCGTCTGGATGCTTGTATGTTCTGTCATTATCGTATTCAAAACTGAGACAAATGATTGACTAGGAAAAGAGATCCCTCAGGACATCATTCGTATTCATTTTTCCTATACTCGTTACTTCGTGGAACTTCGTCTTCGGTGGCCTTACTGAATTGACGTTGTTCTCGTTCTGTGTTATGAGTATCATTTCAGCAGAAACATCTCTTATTTTTCTGTTACCATTTGTCTTTGTATTTTTCGAGTTTCTTCACTTTAAGGTCACTCCTTCACGGTGTTACATTTTTAATGTCTCATTGTGTATTATACTATTCATATCTGTTTCAGTCAATCTTCTCCGCCAACATAAAATGTGCTTTCTATTTTCTGTGTTTAAACTTTATGCATGAAATGGAAAATACCGTACTTATGGAATTTTTCTTGGATTTTATAAGCCATTAAATTGTATATTTAATGAATGTACGAGTAAATATATCACGAATTTATTTAAATATACAAAATTCAATTCTATTTGAAAATGTTTTCCACGTTTGGATCAAATATAAACAGCATTTTTTTAGATGCGTTTTAAGAAACACTTATATGTAGTTGAAAAAAACAGAATTGAATTTTTGTAGTTGTATTTCAAGCACAAAATTAGTCATTTAATTTCTCACACAAAAGTCATGAGAGTTGTATGGGCATTGCAAATGCGCTAGTTGAATGAAACCATAATTGTATGAAACGGTAAGGCAACCGTGCCGTTTACCAATCTTTTGAATTCGTAAATTTAAATGTTAATCCAGTAGAAAAAATCTTTCTTTTTTTTTCAAATCTAGACTACTGCATTGATTGAAAAGAAATAAAATGCATCTAAAAGATAAAAAATAATGATGGTTTCCTTAAAATCACCCATTGGTGGATTGGTGGTGGTTCTTTCCCATTGGTGGATAGTTTTTGATATCGGAGGGTCGACATTCCATTCTGTTCGAACACGTCGCTGTACACGCGTGACTGATTAAAATTCCATAACCAAAGTTCGCACTGCACCTTTTACTATGACATCCATATCTTTACTAATGAAATCAGTGTAAAAAGTGTATCGTCTGCGATTGCAGAATAATGTGTGCACGGGCGGCCGATCGGACTAGACCCAAAAAATCTCGGAGAGTTTCCAATCCACGGATGAACAGTTTGTTACATTCTGATGAGTAGTTTCGTATCACTAAGTCGTTACTCTTGGATACTTTAAGCAAGGCCACCTTGTATTTTTAACTCTATTTCAATGCTTTTCAATGGCTTAGGAAATTTTTTGAAGCATTTTCGCATGTATCAGAGGGAAAAAGCAATTCACGGAGGCTTTCATTATTTTTTTACTTTTTCAAATGCCTTCTATTGCATGCAAATAAAGGAAACAAATATTTCATCTGGATTAACTCTATGTTCACGAATTTAAAATGGCAGTTAGACTAGAGTTATATACTTTAAAATAGTTTTTGGATGCTGTGCAATATACCTCAAATGCCTTTGGAGCCAACTAATTAGAATGCTTAATTAATTTTTGATTAAAATAGAGATGGTATCACAGAAGGTACTGAATGTTAAAGAGATCAGTTCGTGGACTTACTTTCCCAGCGGGAATCTACTATTGCCATATACTCAGCTCTTAGTAAGTATTCTCTGTAAGAACACAGAGCTTGTGTGTGAGCTCCAGTTCAAATTGGAGAGAGATTAGTTACATGGCCTTCATTTTTTTTTTAATTTCAATAACTCACGTTTTATGAAACGTGTCTGACCATTTTAACAAATGAAAAATAATTTCCCATTCACGAACCTACCTTGCGAACAGATTAGAATGTTCTGTCTTGCATCAGTTGACGAGTAACAATTCTGTCAATCATAATCGCATTTCAGTTACAGTCAGAGACAATCGTTGATCGTAAATCGGCTCCTTCGACAAATTATGTAACACAAAAGAAACCCTGTTTCTTCATTCTGATAACTTGCGAGATTTTTTCCCCCGAGTTGACGGGAAGTCGCATAGATTTTTTTTCCCCAGTTGTGAAGGTAAGAAAGATCATCAAAATGATTTTAAATGGATAATCTCGCCATTTTCTTCGTTTTGTAGGCTTTATGCAAGCATTTAAGAATCTATTACAACAGAAAATGATCCAAAATGATCGCTGCGGTCTTCGTCTCAGTATTTATAAAGATAAAAATCTTTTTGACGTAATACATTAAAAAAAAAGAGTATCGAGAAGTCTATTAAAAAAAATTATTCTTACGAAACGTCGTGGTTTCGCTATTCGAAATTCTCAAATTGTTCGTAGAAAGAGAAATCGATGCATTCTGTCTCATAAAGTCAATTAATCAAATGAAATGCCTTTTTTTCCCTTTCATACCCATTTTAATTTTTGTTTCTTTCCCTTTTCTCTTCGTGTTATAGAGACGCAATGGTAAACACGTTTTAAAATGTTCAAACTCTTTTAATATTAGCTTAAAAATCTCTTTTCTTTTCAATTAAAAGTTTTAAAGAAAATCCGTCTTGAAAAATCTAAATATAATATTGGGTGAGTACAAATGATGAACCCGGTTTTAAAAATTATATTTTTGAAATATATACTGAATATCCTTACTAATATTATAAACGTGAAAGTTTGTGAGGATGTTTGTTGCTCTTTCACGCAAAAACAACTGAATGGATTTTAATGAAACTTTACAATAACATAGCTTATACATCAGAATAACACATAGGCTATAATTTATATTGTGTGAAGTGTCCAAAATATAAAGATAATTGTTAAGTAAGTAGGAAAAAATTCTTCCATCTGCAAAAAAGTCCGTGCCAGCACATATCTATCTTTTTTATGTGAAGCAAAGCTTTCCCTTTTGTTTTGTCTACACCATGCCTCAGCGCGCGCTCGCTTTTAAATTATTTCGTTGATTAGTGTAATCACTGTTTTTTTTATTTCATAATAAAACTAGATTTCGAAGTGAGATGTGGTGGCAAGATTTTAACATAAAATAAATACAACAGAAAGTAATAATAACGTATAACACTTTCAGATATAAATTATTTACACTATTTTAAGCGTACATTACACAAAATTTGTAACAATGTGTTACTTTTGCTGAGCAGAGATCAGCGTAGGAAGGTATTTTCAAAAATCGACCCTCAAGAGAGTTACGGGGAGTTATAAGTAAAAGAAATCCTTTTTATCAGCTATTAGATCTACAGATTTAAAATTTAACCAACCTTTTTTTGTTGTTGTTGTTGTTGTTCAGCTGAGATATGCAAAAAGCTTTTTTTGTTTAATTTGCAATTCACATAAAAAATTAACTCAATTAAAACTTCTTTATCCTTCAATCTGTATTGCTTTATTTTTCAGTTCCCCCGTGCGAAGAACGGGTATACCAGCTAGTATTAAAATAAGTGATACATGAGCATAAAGAGAAATATACCAAATTCTTTTTCTCACCAGCGATCAGCAGCACATTCAAGATCACTGTGAATGAAATCTAAACATGGCAAAACAATGACAGAGAAAGACAGCCTGGGTTTTTTCAGTTGTTTCGATTCAACGTGCATTTAGAAATCGCTACGGGAAAAAAAGCACTAACAAAAAAGAGCATTCTGGTATAGGTAAATTCGCTTTAAAATCAGTCTTAATTATGTAACTATGAGGCTTCAAAAAACTCAAAACATAACCAAGAAGAAATGATTTTACTAATGAAAATTAGAATTAATAAACATATCACACTAAAAGAGTTGATTGTGCTCAAAAATATTTATAATTAATTCAGTTTAAGAGAGGTAAAATGCTTTAAAATGGAACCGAAACCAAAACCACAGCTCGGAAATCTTTAAATATCTTAAAAACTAATTTGTTATCAGATCAGAAATTTAGTGGCACTCTTCTCAATGATATAAGCCACAGAAAAATGACACAAACAAACAATACCCTTCTAATTTTGAAATTTGAAGGGTACTGTGTGTGTGTGTAACTTTAAATAATTTTTCGTTATGTGAGTTGCAATTTCACTCCATACTTTAATTATTAGGCTAATTCTAGTCCTCAAAAGGTAAGAACATAAGGTGCGCGCAAAATTCACGGTATTTGCTGAAGTGTAAAAAATCGTGTGTCTTTGTATGAATATAAATTTTACACACACACACACTTCTTTTTCAATCTGATGCAGGTAACTATCTTGAACTACAAACGATGTAAATTCCCGAGAAAGAAATTGCACGCCAATTGCCATCATTCAAAAGTAAAATAAGGCGTGAAAATGGTTGGCGACAAAACTTGGCTTAGCACCAAGTAATTCGCCATCAATCTTCATATCTGCGATTTCAATTAGGCTTGCGAATGCCTTTATAATAGGAGACAGAAACCCAACAGCAAATGAGTTTCTAGAAACCACATATTTAGATCATGATTCTTAACCATGGGAGGTAAGACCTCTCGACTTCCTCCTCGTGAAGGAAAAGAAAAAAAAAGAAGATGGTTCCTAATGAAACTACACACATGTGGGAACTCTGTCACATTCTCGACAACGTGATGCATTTACTTCAAGGTTACACTGCTCGGATTTATTTCTAGGGGGATTGTATTTTCTTACAGTTTTTTTTATACTACTCTCTAACAGATATTCTCTAGCTTACTGAAATCCAAAGGCTGTAGAGATTTATAAAATGACTTGAATATGAAAACAAGTAATATAGAAAAAAAATTAAGTCAATTCCTACTAAGAAACAACAAAGAAAATTTTTATTTTAATTACTTTTTGTTAAATAATTACAATTAATATAAATATGCATATGCATGTGATGGAATCACAATATTAAGTGGCAATTAATTTCCATTAATTATCATTAAAGTATCGTATTGTCATCCAAAACAACCGTGTATATAAAAATTTCAGCTCAAATGAATGCCTTAAAACGTGAAGATAAAAAATTCTTTTACAATTTTGACCCAAGTCGCTAAAAATGAAGCCAACTGTATCTGTAATTCTTTAAATAAATAGTTTCAGTCAATTAATTTTAATAAATTATAATTAAACTAGCGTATTGTCACCCAAAACAATCGTGTGCATAAAATTTCAGCTCAATTGAGTGCTTTAGAATGTATTTAATTAACGATTGAAAATTTGAACAAGATAAATATATATATAAAGAGAGAGTGAACTATAATAGTAGGAATTGAAAAACATCCTAAGTAATGTGTAAAAATTTTAAGACATATATCATATTTCTATAAATTTAATTTTGTTATAGTGAGTTTTATTTGTTTATATTGCACTGATGCAATACAAGATTAAATCGGTTGTTTACTTATGTAACAGTTTAACGTAAAAAGTCTCTCTCTCTCTCTTTTTAAATGTTCAAACCCTTTTGGTATTCATGACAAACGTTAAAAATTTTCATGACATGAAATGTTCATGACGAATATTTTTCAGGAAAGCGTATTTGTTCACTCATTGATCTTAGGGCTCTATTGAAGCTGTAACTAACAATAGTATACTATTTTATTTTATAAAAACTTTTTTCCTCACATATACTTATTTTTATCAGTTGAAAGATCTATATAAGAGTAATAAATTTTTCGCTTCAAAATAATTTCGTAGGTTTCATTCCTTGCAGTACAGAATATTTATAATACTGTTATTTTATAAATAATTTAATGTTGGCTTATACATTTTTTTTAAATTTAAAAAATAATGGAACAAAATATATTTATTTATAATGATGCATTATAAACTGCTTTAAAAACATAAGAAGCTCATCTATAAATATAAGAAAAAAAATTACAAATATCTATAAGAATGTTCAATTTTACTTATTGAAAAATCAGGTATTTTTCTGTTCATTGCAATTTTGCAACAATGTTGAAATATACACCAGGGATCATTAAAATTGTTACACGCTGAGGGTGGCACGTAATAAGTATTAAATTTACATGAAAAATAGAAAACATGCTGGGATATGCAAATCAACATTTCAGTGCTTTTGAACAACGAAGGCAGTAAAAACGTCATTTGTGGTCTAAAAGGAAAATATGCACTACAGGTTTCTTATTCGAAAGTCGCATTTGAACTTTGTTTTTAATGCAAATCATGCTGTGCTTCGTGTAAGAAAAGGAATTTCTATCAACACGCATAAAAATTTAATCCTGTTCTATTGGTGTAATGGATCTATTCGAAAACCTTCTACTAATCCTCTTGGGAAAAAACTGTTTCTTTAAATATTGTTCTATAGAAAACTTTCTCCCGAAGAAGATACGGTTTATGTTAATCAAGGTTTATATTTAAGCATTAAATTTTAGGTTAGAGAAGAGAGAGAGGTTAAGACTTAGATGATAGAAGTTAGTGATTAACGGAAGGTAGTAGAAAGCTAGTCGAGAGTGACTCATTGATTATTTGCTTAATATTTAAAATTGAAAGTTGACGATTTGGTCAATAAGATATTTGAACTAGAATAGTGTCGGATTAAAGTAGAACGGAATTTCGGTAATTTGGAACGTATATTACCAAAAAACTCCAAAAGTAAGGGATTCAATACATAATTAAATATTAGCTATCTCGTCTACCTCGTTTTTGCTTCAATACATAATTTTAAGTGCATTTCCTTGCCTGGGTTGTTGAGAGTTGTTAGGTTGTTGAAACTTGTTATAAGATTAATATATTATATTGTTTTGACTTTTTGGTTGATCTTCATTTTAATTCTCGAACACTGATGGATGTGAGAAGACATCCATCACACTGAGATTGAGGTTTATCATTCTACGGTATTGCTACTTCCGTTGATTGTAATCCCGTACCCCTCATGCTAAAATGAAATCGAGGGGGTCTAGGACAGGGGTGGGCAAATAGCGGTCCTTTAAGAGTTTTTTATGGCTCGCCAATACAATCAGAAAAATCCTGTTTGAAATGATATTTTCTTTCTTTGCACGACGAAAAATTCGTTTTGTATTTACCGCTATGCTATTTAAGGAAGCAAATGTTATTAAATCCATCAAGACCGGTCGTTTGAGGTTTGTGAGCCACATCTGCCGTTTGGGCCACTCATCCTTTATATTCAGAATTTTCAATTACGAGGGATGATCAGAAAAAGGTTACAAGCCGCCGCATTTGAAAACTACGTATTGTGGAGAATTTTTTTTTCTCTCCAGAGTGGGGACAAATGGCGCAATTTGTCATACAGCTGGTTTGCGAGTAGGTAGTGAAAGTTTCCAGACGGCTTAGGACGATTGAAATAGCAAGATGCTTAGGAAATTGGTCTCGTCTGGAAGTGCGAAATTCAAATGGCAAATATCAAATTTTTATGGGCAAAGAATGTGTCCGCATCTGACATTCACAGTAAAGTCGTGGAAGTTCATGATGAGGAAGAAATGAGCAGACAACATGCAGCGGAATGGTGTCATTCTTTTCAATCAGGCAGACAGGATGTCCAAAACCGCAATATGGCAGGGAGCGGCCGGCCAAGTTCTTCAACGGTAGAAATCAACACGACTCGAATTGAAGAAATGATTCGAAATGATCGTCGGCTAACTCGTTGGAGCTGGGGCTGAGTTATGGTAACGTTCAGCATATCGTTTTTGATGTGTTGCGATATTCCAAGGCAGTGCTGTGAAATCATTCGCCGAGACCTGGTTCAATGGACAGGCACCTGGTTTTTACCAAGAAGGTTTAAACAAGTTGGTTCTGCGTTCTGATAAATTCCTAAATAGACTTGGTGATTATGTCGAAATGTGATAGGCCCGTATATGCCTCTTCCCTTTTGTATTTTCTGTCTATTGTTAATAAATATTTCTTTATTCGACTTATAACCTTTTATTCTAATCGCGCCTCGTACAAACCTGTTAAAACTAGAACCAGGGGTAGGCTCGAATTAAGATGTGCTGATATTGTGGGGCACGATTTTAAAGTTTTAAGAGTGACTAAATGGAGAAGTGTTAGTTATTGGAAATCGGAATGGAAGTGAGTTCTTGAGAAAGCCTTGGCCCATCCAGGGCTGTTGTGTCAATAGAAGAAGAAATTTACCATTACGACGGACCTGTCAATACGCATGCGCAGCGTAGATATGATGTAATGTAGATATCTTTTTGATCTGGTTCATTTAAATTTCGACTTAACGATAGTAAATATTAAGATTTCGAATTTTAGCGAAGCAATAAACCATCCTAAAAAACACAGAACCGATGATGAATGTTATGTGTTAAATGAAGAATGGACAAACAAATATTTATCTATTAAAGCGGGTGATAAAATAATGTGTTTATCGTGTAATTTAACGATAATCTTACTTAAAACGTATAATCCGAAAGAACTTCATGAAAAAATCGAATGATCAATCGTCACGAATAATTCAATCTAAAATTAAATGGGCTCGCAAGTATAGATATGAAAAAAACCCATAAATAAATTGAATATAACTTCTCAATTATTTTACTTAATTTATATTTACTAATTTTTATGGTACAATTTATACCTTTTTTGAAATGTAAATTTAATTATAAGGAATACAGTCGTTTTAAAAGGTGCGATCCTCTCAAAACCTCTTCTTCCATAAAGTGGACCCTGACCCGAAGCAATTACCAACCCCTGGTTTAGAATGTCTAAATGGAAAGCTATGAAAGAGATCCCAGCGTCTGTTGGTCAATAAGCAAAGCCTTTCGGAATCGTGCAGCCACCTCACATGCTCCAAGTTAGTCTTTTGTAGGACACTGTGAACACAGACACTGCAGAGAACGTACTTTTCAATTTGCGTTCGTCATCATAATAAGGATCACTTGAAGTGATGCATAGGGAACTATTTAATACATTTCTCGGTCACATCTCTGGTTTATATAGCCGCCACCTAGGACAGACATGCATTCCGATGTGTTAAGGTCCGTTTCTTAGCCCTATTTCTGAGTTCTCCGTGCCAATGCTTTTCAACAAGACTGTTTGATCATATGCTGCCCCATGCTGTCCTGGTCCTCTTCGATATACTATGGACTGTTGATTTGTTTATATGTGTCATCCATTTCGAAAATATATTGCCAAGAGACTGATACGTCATCACTTGCAAGTCATTACCAATGAAAACTCAGATATAGAATTGAAAGCGTATGGAATGGATGTGCTTGTACCTATTACTATATAAACCCGTTTCAACTCAATGCTCGTCTGATACTGTTTTTGCTGCCTGAGATAGTGGCTCTGAGAACTGAATTCTGAGTGTTGTGTACTTCAAAACAGCTGTAAATATATATATATATATATATATATATATGTGTGTGTGTGTGTGTGTGTGTATCTTTCTTTTAATATACTGTATATAAATGTATATTAAATAAGATTCTCCTGTTTGTTTTCTGTTTTGGTGTAGCATATTGTAATGAGCAACAGCGTATTTACTTAAAAATAACGTTGTTTGTTATGCAATAGTATCCAAGTTACATTATTTGGCGACAGTATTTGCGTTTGTAAGCTCCTTAATAATTCATCTGTTACGATGTATTCAATAGAGTAAGCACAATTAAAGACGAAATAACAGAACTATACGTTACAGATCCTTGGCAAATATTTAAATGGACTCGAAAAATTCCTTTTCATCACACGTTTCAAACATTGATTGCACTTCATTAGTGAATAACGTTCTTACTTATAATTTTTAGCTGATATTCACCATTTAGTTTTCTAGAAAATATTTTTATTTAATCGAAAAGATATCCTTAAAAAAGGAAGTTTACAAATTTTGAAATTCACTTCGATAAAAATTTACAATCTGAATAGCTTCGAATACATCTTTGAATGGTGTGGGAAATGTGAAATAATTAATGAAGTTCAATATTAAATGTTAATTATTAAAACGATAATTTGAAAAAGAAAATAAATAAAAAAAACAATTTACAGTTGAGAGAAACAAAATATTAGTAATACGTATATTCAAAATGAAACTTACCTATTAAAACGTAAACTAAACCGTAAAAATAAAAATTCATGTCAATGTTAAGTACTATTAAACAAATTTTCTTAAACTGAACATTAAAAAAAAACAACAATCCGACATTACGGTTAAGCCTTTTAATGCAAATAAGAAAATGATGATTTGATTTGTCCAATTAGTGTTCGATTAGTCTTTTTTTTGTAGCATGTGATTAAGCAATAAACTTTAATTAAAATTCTCCTAAATTTTAAATGGAAGCAGTGGTGTTGGATTTCATTTTAGTGCGCATCTTCATTTATCGCCAATTTGGCAACATATAAGAATATAAGTGTCAACAAATTATATAACCGAGTTATTTTTCTTTCTTTCTTTCTGATAGGTCTACGGATAGGTAATTACCGTTGCAGACCTAAGACATTCCCCGACACCTGATATCACTTTTTAGTGTGGCATCATACAACCTCTGACAATAAAGTTCGGTGAATAATTCTGTAACATTAACGAAAGTTACCTTGCTGTTCTTCAAAATAGTTACCCCTCATAGCCATGCACCGCTGAGATTTGCTATACATGTCCTGGAAACTTTGCAAGAAGTCTTCTTTTGAGATGGAGTCCAAAAGCCTCGTCACATTTCGTTGGATGTTAGGAATATCGTTAATATCGATAACACATTTTTCTCATACCTAAATTCAGGGTTACGATTTGACACACGGATTCACGGTTAATCTGCAGTTCATCAGCTATCATGCACAAAGTTAATTGACGATCTTTAGGGATTAATTTCCTCACTTTCTCAATGTTTTCGTCACTGATGAAGGTCGCCAGTCTTCCGCCACGGGGGTTGTCAGAAACATTTCCCCTGCTTTTCGAAAACGGGTGAACCACTCATACACACACTTCATGGGCAATGCTTGATCTTTCAGTGTCTTCGGTAAGTTTCGGTTTCTGTTCTCAGCTGAGAACCAACGTACGAAACAAGCACTTTGTAAAACAAGTCTTACATGGAACACAAATGAGTCTCAACTGAACAACGGTGGGGGAAAATAGTCAACACCTGTCGCTATACATGTGTAGCGTTTTGTTTCATGAGTGTTGCCACATCGGCCGTTCTGATTTAATTCACTGAACTTTATTATCAGAGGTTGTATATGTGGATATCAATTGCCACAATGTAATTTAGACGCCTAGTTTCCTCCCCAGAGAGAGGCACCCAAGCTTTGACGATGCGAAACTGTACTAGGAATTTAATTTTTCCAAGAGCACCCAAGCCAAATAGGCACTCTAGGGTTCTTTAACGGGCCGCATAATCATACAACATGAACGCTATCGAATTTTTGCATCATGAAAATCTACCGAGTTGGGCCGGGGCCGAACCCGCAAACTTGGGAGTACAAAACCATCGCCAAACCAACTAAGAAACCCAGCCAACATTAAACTGTGTTATTGTCTGATTTAACTTTTTATTAACGTCGTACTTTGAGATCCATGAGGGCTATTGGCGATGGGTCCTCGTAAGTTTGAATATTGGTTATGTGACGGGGATGACACCTGAGCTGGCCCGCTGTTTTCCAGTTTTCCACATTACATCAATGCGAGGACTTTGAGCCTCAATAGATTTAACTCGTATCACGAAGCAGGTCTTAGGCCTCTTTACCTCTGCTACACGACAAAGCCAACTACGAGTTCGTTACTATGACCCTTTAGCTACTGTAGTTATACTCGAATTATTGTTGTCGTGTTGGGTAGAAACTCAATATAGAAAAATAATATGTTGGCGCTGTTTGACATCTTTTCTTTCCCCCTTTACCAAAGTTAAGAACATAATAAGGCTTTATATGAACATAAGCCGATCCTCCATCCAACATTTATCGAATTGGCCATCTATCGGTGACAGAACTAGCAGGAGTTTTCTACAACTTTTTAAACAGCTTTTAGATCGGCACCCTATCTATGTACAGTGGGTCCCTTCTCATGCAGGCCTGCCCGAGGACGAAGTAGCGGATGACTTTGCGAAGGCGGCTGCAAGAGATCCTGTAGATCCGGAAAACCACATGGTTTTTACGTCGACCGAGATCTACTCCAGGGCTAAAGAATAAAAATGTAGAACTTGAGTTGTCGAGTTTAGTTGTTGAAAGACACCCTGAATCCGGCATACCATTCAAGGGTTCCAGATCTTATCAGACCGCATTCTCGCGATTTTCGACTGGTCACCTGAGGTGTATAAATTTGAAGGTGGCAAAAGAAGCCTATCAATTTTCCCCAAATGTGACAACAGTCCCTTTTCTCCTCAGTACATTCTGCAATGTTTGGGGTTTCCCTGTGAGGAGGCTGTTGCTTCCCCTTGCTGTTCTTAGGCTTGTGCAGATTTATGGGCTATGCATCTGGACTAGTTTCACTAGACCAGGTGGGTATTAGTTTCACCACCACCACCAGCATTTTGCCATGAACATCAAACTTCCATTCGTATAATCGAACATACCGTTTTTCAAAAATTAATAGCTGTTAAAATTTAATAAGATTTTCATGAAAAACTCATGTAATGCATCTAAGCAGCAATCAAGGACAAAGAATTTCTTACCTATATATATCTCGAAGTATTCATCATTTCAATTTATCAGGGTTACCCAAATAAACTGTTCGGCAGAATAAAATCACTCTAGTAATCGATATGAAATCGCCTCATTTTTGAAGCGTGCAAATTTTTCTTCAGCCATATACTGTTTAAAGATTGTTATGGAAATTTCGCTTTCTATTGGCATCTGCGCCAAAACCGTATCTTGGCAGGAAAAATCATTTGCAGGCTGCTGAGAGATTAATCTTTCAACAATAGTAAATTAGGAAAAATATCTTTGATGACAAATTTGGTCACTAGACGTTGCTTTGACAAACAAAAACGCTTTCAGAAAAATTTATGCTGCTTATCTCAGGAGAAGGCTTCAGAAGGACCTAGAATGTTCCTCACTGCTTATACAGCATCAATGCAGGGAAGCAACAATTGAGTTAAAAGCTTGACAGCGATTGTGTGGTTCATTGAGCTGACATAATATTGTGATTACTGATTTGTAATGCTTTGTGAACTTTGACTCTGAAATATTTTGGATTTTAAGTGTGGGAATAGTTTCATGTTAATTAAATATTTTACAATTTAAAAAATTAATTGCAATTCATTTTGATGGAATTGATTTATTAATCACGTGTACTTTTCTTGCATTTGAATAATAATCACCACCTTAACAAAAGAAACAAGAGAGAAAGTGTTAAACCAACTAATTTGGTGAAAAATATTTGGCATCCAATTTTAAGATTTTAGCGCCAAGTTAGCAATTCTGCCAAACAGCAGGAAATGGTGACCCTAGCCTTACCAGCATTTTTACACATTTTTAGAACATTGGTCGGTTCTTACGTATTATAGCAATAATCGCCAACTCCATTAATAACTTGCCAAGTTGGATACCCCGATTTTTTATGTGTAGTATGCGCTGAATTGGTAACCAGGTGCTTTGTTTCATATAATGCTACCAATAGGTGCCCAGCGGCCACCATCTTGTTTTTTTTTTTTTTGGCGAAAAGTCATTTCTTGCCAAATACAGTGTTTACTGTCTGCCACGTTAGGCCTAATTTTTAACTCATAAGGATGAGTTTTTAGGCGCCATATTTGACGAGAGGTTGGCGGTCGGGTCTCATCGATATCAATGCGCAGGATTTTACTAGAAAAAACTAACTTGACAAAAAAAATTAAACATTGAAGTTTATTTTAGAATAAAAACATAAATCCTTTAATTATTTTTTTTGTCTATTTTTACATTTTTTATACAATTAAATATTTTAATATCTCGAAATCACCTTGTTTGAATATGTAGAATATTTCAAAAAGAGAGGAGTTACTTATACCACAAATTACATATACTGTCATTATAATATTTCCATTTCATATATTATCGTATAGGTTTTCAAACAACTGGTGGAGTTCCAAGTCCAAATCCAAAGTGCCTTTTATATCTTCGACTTCAATCACTCCAGAAGGTGAATGCCTTGCATTAGCTATTTCATTTGAAACTTCCACCACTTCAGCAATTGCATAATCTAGCACAGATGCCATATAAAGGGCTGTCTCATGATCGACGTCGCCTTTTATTATTTCCTTCAAGTTATTCCGAACCCAATCAATTGCAATATTTTTATGTCGTAAATACTTTTCGTGCTTCGATAATTTATTTTTAGTCTTTCCTGGCATTTTTTAGATAGTTATTTTAGAAACTGAGATAGAGGGATACCAATAATTCAAGTTTGATGTAGCTTAAAATTGTTGACAACTTTTTCTAAAGGAGTTTCTTCTTTAATACAATAAAAAAAAGTTCACGTGCATTTATTCATGTATGTATTTGTAAAGCTGAATTCATACCAAGGCGTACAAACGTCGAGTGTTAAGCGTCTAGCCAATCAGAGACTTCATTTCGCCCGAGATGAAGTCTCTGATTGGCTAGACGCTTGACACTCGACGTTTGTACGCCTTGGTGTGGATTCAGCTTTATAGTACAATGTGCCTTTGACTTTAAATTAACCCACTAAGACAGGCTCAAATTTTATTGCTAATTTTATTTTTAGAATTTAAATAAGTCATCACTAGATATTTATCACACACAGAGGACTTTATTAAAACACCGAGGATTTTCAAGAAGTTGTCAATTTCGATAAAATTACTCTTTCAAAACAAATTAAATTTAGTGTCATCTCAAACTCTTCAAGGTCTTTGCCACCTGAGGGTTTTTATGTATGGAGGGATGACTTAAATCAGCAATACTCAACCTGCAGCCCTCCAGGCTTTTTTAAGTGACCCGGTCATGGCCTATTGCTCTAAGAAATTCCTTTATTTATGAAAATTTGGTGGGAAATTTGGTACGAAATCAAATATATCAATTTTGCTTTTTGCTGTTGGTGTCGTGTGGATGCGAAATGATATATTTTTTTTCTGATTAGCGATAATAGACCACAGTGGAGTAGCGACCATTTTATGAGTGGAACTATTTTTTAACTATTTTTCATATCTTGCAAGTGAAAAATATTCGAAGAAAATAGGTTTCTTCAAGACGATTGGGAAGTTGCCTATTCTGTATTGAAAAGTAAGCATGTGTGATTAAGTAGTTGTTTGATTTGTCGCGAAAGTGTTGTATTTAAAAAATACCAATAAACAAGAATCATTCAATAACACTTTCCCTCGAAGATTTCTTTCAAGAGGTGATAAATAGGCTTTCTTGAATAATCCTTGCAACAGCAACAGAGTGTTTTTTCTGTGGTAATATCACAGCGGTAACCAAGGCATCCCATGAAGTTTGTTATATTATTGGTAATCATATGAAACCGTTTACTGATGCATACATTGTGAAGGAGTGTTTCTTAAATGCTTTTAATTTAGTGTTAGTACTCCACTTAGTTACTTAGTTACTCCTCTTGGTAAAACGGACAACAACCAGCGATACTCAACCTGCAGCCCACCGAGCTTTTTTAAGTTGCTCAGTCATGGTCCATTGCTGTGAGAAATTGACGTATTTAAGAACATCGTATTAAAAATTTAGTGGAAAATTCTTTGTCGAGAAATTAAATATATCAATTTTCCTTTTTCCTGTAGGTGTCGTACGGCTACCAATTGATATTCTTTTTCTATTTGGAACGGTTACAGTTAGTGATAACAGACAGCAGTGGAGTAGTGACATTTGTATGGGTGAAACCAATTTTTAACTATCTTTCATATCTTGCAAGCGAAAAAATTTCCACAAAAATAAATCGTTTCAAGACGATTGGGAGGTTGACTATTTTGTAGTGAAAAACAAACATGGATCAGTAATTGTTTGATTTGTCATGAAAGTACTGTATTTAAATATACCAATAAACAGGAATTATTCAACGACATTTTTCTGCAAAGATCGCTTTCAAGAGGTGATAAATACGCTTTCTTGAATAATCTTTGCAACAGTAACAAAGTGTTTTGTCAGTGGAAATGCCACAACCGTAACAAAGGCATCCTATGAAATTTTTTATATTATTGGCAATCATATGAAACCATTTATTGATGCAGATCTTCCAATTTGGAAAAAATTCAGTGACAAAAAATAAAAATAACAAAAAAAGCAAAATAAGAGTTTTGATATTTTGAACAATTTTCCACATTTTAAAATTTTTTTTCTCATCTTGATTTTAAAGCATTTCTCCCCCCCCCCCCCATGGATCCTCATGTTGTGGCCCGCGTGAAATAGCTAACATTTGTATACTTAAATGAAAACTTGATTATTTCAAAGTAGTTGAAAATAGTAAGGCTTATTAAATCTGTTATTCCAATTTTTGAGTTCATATATGTATCCAAAATACACTTCAATACCTAATAACATTAATATATTTTTTTTCAATAACGGTATGTAAGTTTCGGTACTTACCGTCAATACCTTCGACCAATTTTGTCAGATCCGAACATGTCGCCAAATGCTGCAAAATGTAACCAACTGTGGAAACCGTTCCTGCTAATGTTCAAACGCATTAATGACTACGGTGGAATATTACATTTGGAAACGTTTTTTGAATTGTGACGGCTTTTGATTTGGTGGCATTTGTCGACGATTTAATGTGAATGTACCCTATCTTCGTGTTTAGGAAGATTCCCCTTGGTTAAATTTTTATTATATTAAAACTATTATTAACAGTGTAGCGGTATGTAAATAATCCAGTAACTGCCTCCGGACAGAGGCGATCACTTTTGTCTAGTGGATATGTTACTAGCCAACGAACCCTAAGGCTCTAACCACTACATTGGTAACCTTCACTGAATTAAGAAAACTCAACTTTCTGAACTGTTATGGAGCCATCTACCGCAAACAAGAAAAATAAAATTAGTAAATATATATATATATATATATAAATAATAATAAATAAATAAATAAAATAATAAAAAATAAATAAATAAAAAGACGCTCTCCGTAAAAAAAAATTCTTCACCTATTCACCTACTCACATTGATGGGAGAGTAGTGTAGCGGTATCTAAATAAGCCAGTAACAGCCTCCGGACAGAGGTGATCACTTTTATCTAGTGGATATGTTACTAGGCTACGAACCCGAAGGTACCAGGTTCTAACCACTGCAACAGCTTCTAAAAAAACAAGAATAAATTTTAATTAGTAAAAAATTAATTGAAATATTATATGCACTTAATTTAAATGTTTTTTTTAAAACTCTTAAACTCTGATTTTTCGGTACTTAACGTATTTTACCGTCGACCAATCTCGCCAAATGTTATCATCGTATGCATGAACATGATTATTGTGTTTTTACATGCGGGGAAATAGTTTTCTCTACTATTGTCTATATATTGGCATTTGGAGACGTCTTTTTTCATTTGCCGGATTGGTCAACGGTACAGAACGTAAGTATCGATTTCTGCTGAGGATGTCGCGTCCGTGACGGGACCAAACCAAACAGAACTGTAGGCCCAGATAATTGTTTTGGCAATCTGCTTACTATTATCACATAGTGGTTTCTGGACGAAAACAGAAACCTATTTCTTATACTGCAGGAAGAATAGCTGGACAGTTGAAAATATGAGCAGGTGCTAGCTCTGTATCTGAAAATCTATCTATTTATTGAAATCTATCCATTTATGGAAAATACATAGAAATATACTCACAGACAACTACTAGGGCAACCGTATTTAAATGCAGCCATCACATTCTCTCCCAACTTTAAAAAACTTTTTGATAATAAAAAAGACTTCCATCCTTCTAATTCAAGTTAATGACTATTAAAATATCAGTACTTACATATTATTGCAACCGTATTGGCGGCATTATATGCAAAAAAAATCCCATGGTCATCATTTCAGCGCGTACGACGCATGCGAAATCATGGTTGCCAACTTGGCGAGTTATCTTGAACGTTGGCATTGTTGCTACTGTACGTAAGAGACCAACAAATCTGTTATTACATTTGTTATTTACTGCGATCTATATTACTTTTTTTATGTGCTATTCCATTTCACACAGTTTGTTTTAGATAGTTTAGTTAAAATTTCCTATTAACTTGAAATGTAAGCTTATAGACAATAGCTTAGACAAATGCTAGTCAAACAGACAAACGTAACGATTTTTTTAAATAAAAAAGTTATATAGATCTTTTGATTAGCAACTCACAGTAAAAGATTTAAAAAAACTGTACTGTAGTTCAGAAGCTTCAGAAGTTTGGCGACCACTGCAATAGATGAATAAAAATTGCTTCTAGTCAGTCTCTTTAGCTTTACGTGGATGAATCGTGGAACTTAATCGCTAAAAAGAAACCCAGATATTCTATCATGTTGTAAAAATAGCTCTTTTTCAGTGGATATTTTGGATCCCTCTTAACTGCCTTTTTATTTTTAAAATGGCAGACAAAAAATGAACCAGTAATACGTTAAATATTAGAAAAAATGTACATAAACAGCAAAATTTACTTATACTTCAATTTGAGTAACTACATAAGTGAATAAGTCGAAAGTATTCCTCCAGCCCCAATGGTTTCCCAGATTCAACTGAATATAGTCCTCAGATTTCAGATCCCGCCAATTTCTTTCCTGACTCTCCCATAAATTGAAAAAATTATTCTCATCATTCATTAGCCTATGAGATAAGGATAAGGATAAGGTGCTATTTTCGTGCGTGATTTCGTCATATATTTCCTTCGCGGTCTTCTTCGATCATGTGACTGGCTCCCTCACAAATGAAGATTCTTCCTCATTTGTATGTGAGAAATACTCTTCCTTTTGAGTCATACAATATTTTTGTTCTCGTCACTATCTTTCACAACAAGCAAATTTTTTCCATCCCGACCTTGATTCGCGTTTCCTCATTTGAATGCAAAGACTGTTCGGCTTCCGCACACCGGAAACGCACACCCCGGAAGTGTTTGGCCAAATATGCATGAGAAAGAACGAATACCGATATAACCGGAATCACTCTTACATTCTGTCAACACTTATCTAAGGACAGGAGAATCCTATCACTGTTACGTGATGCCCTACTGTCTTACTGATAACATGTCCAACTTATCTTCTTCACATACATTTCACAATTGTCTTTGTGAAATATGCCATTTATAGTATGAAAACGTCATAGAATGTTGTTTAATTGATGTTTAACATTCTACATTTAGTATATGTAATTTACCTTTTCATAGTAATATTTTTTCTTTCATAGATTCAAACGAAACAATTAAAAATATTTCTCAGGATGATAAAAATTTTGTCTCAATAAAAAACGTAAGGGGAAAAAAGAGAAATATCAAAGAAAAAGATCTTTTATCCCATAAAATATCATAAATTCTTTCATGATTTCGAAAGGAAACTTTCGGGTATCTTAGTAAAACAACAAAGAGATAAAAGGGAGAGAGATAGCGACCAAGAGCGAAAAAACTTTGCCATATATGTAATCGAATTTCATTTTAATTTAAGGTCAAATTATTAGACACTTTTATTTAAGAATGTTGAGTACTATCAGCGTATCTAAAAATGGTTCACAAAAAATGTGTGAATTAATGTTGAAACGTTGCAGTATAAAGCAACTCGATGGATATTGGCCACAGACATCGTAATAAGCTAAATTCATGTGACGTCACAGTCACATGATAATGATAATCATGTATTCTCAGCTAATCAGTTCATGCGTTTCGTTGTTGCCAACTTTTGCTCTTTGCAGAAACGTTCGCTTTAAAAGTAATCTGTTAATCTCTGTATTCAGAGATGTCACGCCAAACTGTTAATCGTCACTTCATCGTAACTTTAACTATAATTACTTTAAAGCAGCAAAGGGCTATAGTAAAGCCGAACCAATGTTCACTCCCCATTTTTCCATGACAGGAGTTTAAGTTTCCCTGCGGGAAGCAGACACTCTATCAACCATTCAACTTATTCATCGTAAGTACATTAGGCAAATATAGAAAATTTTGTTTCCATTCTTTATTGAAAGACATGCCTACTATTAAAATTGATGACAATAGTCTGTTTGAAGAAGTTAGAAGGCATAATGTACACCCTTACTAAAAAAAACACGCTTTTATTGTAGAACGAACTAAAAAGTAAAAAATAATTCTTAATATAAGAATGAAATGATTAACGAGAAAATTAATTTCACTGTGGTAAAAAGGTGGGGTGCTATGTACTAAATTTTTTACACTAACTCAGCCTTTCAGAATAGAACAAGTAAGAAATTACAACAAAATTGATAAAGAGCATAACAACGCTTTTACCCCCAATGACTAATTTTGTCGCGAATCATTTTATTCTTATATTAAGAATTATTTTTTACTGTTTGGTTCGATTCACTATAAAAGCGTGTTTTTAGTTTCTTAAATTATAATTAATAAATGTTATAGTTTAAAAAAACTAATAGCATTCCCCCTTATTTTAATCATTACACACTCGTTATAGTACGGTGACCAACCATTCTCCTTTAGGGAGGACAGTCCTCCTTTTATAGTTCCTTGAAAAGTGACCTCCTTTTAAAGATTTTAAAACTGATCTGTTAATCTCTGTATTCAGAGATGAATCAAACATGTTTCCAAAATATCGATGAATGGTCTGAAACAAATATCACAGGAAATAACAATTTTCAATGGTATTTTTTGACTTTGTTGCAAGTGTGAATTTGGCAATTATAGAAAATTACATTGAG
>BMAV01010938.1:41034-57873 GCA_019973955.1 Trichonephila inaurata madagascariensis
TGCACTATTTTGATGATGTTAGTTCAATAACTCCATTTTGTTGTTGTTTCAAATTCCCTTAGACAGGAAAGCCTACACCAAGTCCATTGGATCTTTCCGCATAAGAAGGTCACAAACAACGTCTTGTTCTCCAAGCAACTGTCCCAGGGAAATGCCCTAGCAGTTCCGAAGATGAGCAAGAGAAGCAGGGAGACAACTGGGACAGGTAAAGAAAGACTACTCTCTGCACAAAGATCATACCACGCAGATGACCACTTCTAAAACGTGTCAAGGCCGTCTGAAGAGCCCTGGATCTCCTGCACTGTAGAGATAGGCCAGGATTCTTAGCTGGGTACCAGTGGTGAGCAGGAGGGTTTCGCCAAGTCAAATTCATTTTAGCTCTTTGAAGGGAATGAATTTAAGAAGGGCTCAAGAGACAGAGGAACTGGGGTTGGGGCGATCACAACCCCTACTGTATCGTTTCCAGGCTCACCCACATGTGATGGTATCCACTGGAGACACACTGGTTTCCTCTGACCAAGCCTAGCCAATTTGGTTATAATATCTAGACCAGTACTGTCCATAAACTCCATTTTAAAATTGTCAATTTTACTAAGAAATTGAATAATTTATACAAAGGAGTAGAGTGCCACTAAAAATTGTACCACGTGCCAAATGTGGCACGCGTGCCATAGGTTACCGACCCTTGATCTAACATATCTAGGAGGTGGCCGCCGAGTGGTCGAGGTCACGGACAAGCAGTTGGTGATGTTTCTGTCGATCTGGCTTTGACTCAAAACAAATCGTTAAGAGGGGTTGATGAATGTTAAAACTACCAAGGCTCAAAGTCTTTACGTTGGCATGGTGTGGAATAGTGGGGGCCACCTCAGATGTCATTATCGTCACTAGATGTCATTATCGTCACTTGATCTGCAACAACAGAAATCACACTAATATTACTTCATTTTGAATTATACGTGTTACAAAAATATTACTACGAAACAGTGCGAAATATAGTTTTTGAAGTAAATAAAGAGTTTTGAGTTGTTAGTATTTAGTTTTATTAAATTACAAGTCAAAAATGTTTGACAGCACATCTGTACCTCGTTAAACATTTCTTCAGAATAAATGGCACGTTGATCCATAAAAGTTCGCCACCCCTATTATATATTGTTTTCATAAAAAGGTCGCAATAGGAATTTACATTTGTACATGGGCCTAGGGCCGCAAGAAGTCGTAAGATATTTTTGGATAAGGTAATTTATTATCTTAATCATTGAGTTACGGTGTGATACTATTTCAGATCCATTAATTCTACAACAGAAAAACGACTTCAGTTTAAAAGGTTAGGAAGTCAATAAATTTTTTATATTAATACATATGTTACATTTTTATTAATAAGTAAATATGGATTCTTAATTTCCTTTTTTGAAACTGGAAAATGAAGTTTTTATTACGATAAAAAATTAAGAATACTTCAGAGCATATTTCTGAATGAATAAAATTTTTTAGAAAAATGAGATGAAAATCCATTCAGGAAACATCGAATTGCAAAACACAATAATGAGAGTGATCTGGAGTTCATATATCTCACATATCATTTCTTATGAGTGATGTTTATTCAGAAGTCCGCTGAGTTTTTGCTGTACGTTGTACGGAAATACGTACCTAAATTATAGTGAATGAAGTTAAATCTAGCAGGAACTTTCAGTCAGAATGTCTGTCTAGTAGCTGGAAGAATTGAGTGTTCGGAAGGATGTCCCATTTTTTGTGTTTGTGCCTTTAAGCATCATTTCCGCTATTTTAAAAATAAAACATTTTAATAACTTCCTTTCTTTCCAGTAAACTATCATTCATGACCTGCACTCTACATTTTATTTTACAGGAAATTTTCTTTACTCAAAAGTATTTCCAATTAATTGATATGAAATGCTGATTTCAAGTAATGGGTTGTTTGATGATGACCTCCTTGTAAGTGTGAGTAAAAATAGTCTGAAACAGTGCTTCTCAAACTTTCAATACTTGCGACCCAATATTCAATCATAATTTTCTTCGCCCCTCCCCCTCCATACAATAGCAATGTATTGAATTCAATAATACTATACTTTAACGCTAAAAATACAGTACGACTTTATCCTGTTAAATGCCACCGGCATATATAAACGTCTCGCTCATCCAAAGCGTTAATTTCCCCGGACGTATATATATGTCTCTCCAAAGTACGATCTTTTATATGCACTACATCCATAAAATTATTCCGAAGGCTTTGGAATGCAATAAAAGGACCTTGACAGTGTTTACAAAGAATTTACTTGTTTCAGGGGATTTGCTAATGTTTATGCTTTTTCTTCCCTCTCCCCAATACATCACATACGCGTGCCTACGTGGAAAACGGTGGCATTGGGGAGCGAATCACCTAACTTTTAATCGACAGTTAAGGGGTTAATTATAAACACCGTACAAATTATCTAGATAATTCTTTTATATAATTTTACATATGACAAGCCCATGTAGTCACTGGTAGTTATTAAATTAGTTCTTAACTTAGTATTGATAAATTTTAAAATTAAAAAATGCATTTATTGGTGTATTATAGAGTAAATGCGTGTTTCATTTTTTACTATGCCAAAATGTATTTTGTTCGTTTACTTTGAGTAAATTATTAATTTTTTAAAAATAATCATTTGTTTTCGACTTTTCAATATGCTCGCGCCCCCCTCGAAGAGTTACTACGATCCCTTAGGGAAGCACACCTCACAGTTTGAGAAACACACACACGCTGGTCTGAAGGGAATATATTACTTTTGGAATTTATAAAATAGCATTTACAATTTTATTTAAACAAAATTTCTAGTAAATATGCTAATATATTAACGGCTAGACAGAATTCCCTGAAAGACTTTCAAAAATATATTTTTAAGACAAGTAAAATTATCATATTCGGTTATTCAAGAAATGATTCCTGAAATTCCTACTTCTATTTTTATACAAAAAAAAAACTTCGGTCAGTATCTTTCATGATGTGATATCTACTATTAGCATTTGAGACAAAAAATAACTTACACAGAGTTGTCTGAGTTCATTTAATGATTTCACTGTGACTACAATTGCCTGTATTTTTCTGTTGTCTGTCAAGTTTTTATAGTTCTCAATAAAAGAAACACGAGTACAGCTGTCTGCATTGAAATGTTCTTTTTTAATTCCCTAAATACTACTTATAGATAATTTAATCTCTTAGAAGAGTGTTGTAATGACACTTCGAAGCTAAAATTTTCTAATGACTAACAATTTTGCTTTTAACAATCTGTGTGTGTGTGTCCAAATCACTAACTTGCTCATAGCAATCAGTAATTAAATGGAAATATTGTCTTTATTGGTTTATTTGGGTATAAGGGGGAGGATCACTAAATAAAGTTTTTAAATTCTTTTGTCTCTTTCTACTTCTGCAAAAGAATGACTTCATGGAACAACCGTTGGGACATTAGAATAATAAATAAGTGAAAATATAATCTGAAGCACAGCGGCTGAACAAAGAATATTGGGGCCCTTCTGCAAAGTCAGGTTTCGGGCCCCAAGACAGATCTTTCAAAGGATTTCAAAACCATAACATCGGGTTTTCGGTCTCCATAGAACCCTTCCCCCTCTTGGTGTGGGCCTAGCGGGGATGTACGTTACCCCACTGCTTCAGTTATTTATCTAAGACAATGGTTCTTGTTGTTGTTGCTAATGCCACCTGTCTGACAAAGTCAGATCGAGGCCCACGAAATTCATCGTGGCAAAGGGCTAGATGTACGCCTGTTGTTGGTCTTAGCCTTGAGCACCATACAGGTGACAGTAAGATTTAGCCCGGTGAAATTCCCGGAGGGAAGGAATGAATGTTGCCAGAGCCTGTGAGACAGGTTGGACATTTTTCCGATAGATGGCAACACCACCGATCTCCACATCCGCAATTTAGCCATGGAACTGGAGGGGAAGGAAATATTCTCCAGCCCCCTGAACTTGTGGTTTCGGCTACGACAGCCCACAAGACTTTCGGACCCACTGATTTAACGAGTACGTACTCCGTGTGTACTCGAAGGGTATTTGGTGGCAACGGGCCCAGGTTTTCCGGTCTGGAGTCCGATGCTCTAACCACTAGACTACCCACCTGTGATCCGTGGGCCCATGGGGGTCACCACCGACTATTCTAGGGGGTCCACGAAGATCTCTCATTTAATGTCAAAATTTATTTATTTTACAGAATCTGAAAGGCCTCGTATATAGAAAGATTGACTAGACTAGATCACTGAATTAACACCATTAAAAAATGTACTGGAACATGCATTTCGATCAAGAATATTAATTCATTGAGGGGTGTTCAAAATCTTAATAAGGGAGGGGGAGAACGAAATTTTAAGAACGGCTGATGTAAAACCAAATAGATTTTTACGAAAATATTTCAAGTCCTGAGTTAAATTTTTTATATGGTTTGATGGAGTCGTACACAGTGGAGGGTATGAATTTTCAATATAGTGTGTTATGGGGGAATATGCTAAAAACAATTTGTTGTGGCTTATTTGATCAATCAATCCTGTCTTTTGTACAGTGAGCTATTGTGGAGACTGGTTTTAAAATTTCATAACAGTAAATGGAGTATCAAAATATCTTATGTAGTTCCTCTTGTTTTGCAAATGTCCATACTACATTATAAAAAAAAAATTCCCAGATTTATTTATAATGTTGTTTTTCTTTATAATGTAATAATTTTCTCCCTGTTCATTCCACACGAAGTTTATTTTTAGAGTTTGGTATTGAACTCATGTGCTTTTAAGTACGGGGTGTCCGGGCTAAGAGTATTCAAAAGTAATGGCTTATTATTACGGAACTCTGTAGATTGGAAAACTCTGCGAAATTTTTTGGGCCTAGTCAGATCGGCCGCATGTGCGTGCATTATTCGGCAATTGCAGACGATAAACTTTTTATACTGACTTCATTAGTAAAGATGTGAACGCCACAGTAAAAGGTGCAGTGCGTATTTTGGTTTGCGGAATTTAGATCAGTCACAGCGACGTGTTCAAACAGAATGGAATGTCGATCCTCCGACATCAAAATCTATCATCCAAAGGGAAAGAACTTTAAAGGTTTGATTGAATATTAACGTCGCTCACTGTTCAGCTACTCGAGGGCTTTTGGCGACGGACCACGTAATTTTGAACCATGGTCAAGTGACGTGGATAACACCTGAGCTGGCACCCCCCTAACTATCACAACACACCAACGGGAGGACGTTTGAGCTCTCGACAGATTTAAAGTGCATCGCTCCTCTACACGACGTGTCTTTAGTGGTACTGGGCTCGAACTCATGACATGCCTGCCATGATCCGATACCTTAACCATTGCAGAGGGGAGGGAGGTTCTCCGTTCCGCCACTAGTTCGTCCTGGTGTCACAAAAGTCCATTGTAGAAAGGCTGATGCACGTTAAAAACGTGCAGTCCTCATGTTGTGTGATCAAAAAGTTTGGTGAGTGGGGTGCAAGATCAGGGGCTCAGGTATCCTCTTCATTGGAATATGGTTGAGAGTTATGTCGCCAATAACCCTCGCGGTGCTTCACAGTGTGCCCTGTGGGCTACCATTGTCATTGTACTCTAACTTGTATATATATAATGGTGAAACCTCTGATACCAATGAATTCCAATTTCTATTAGTAGTTATATCGAAACACACAATTCACTAGTTTTTACTATTTAACGTCAAAATAAGAAAGAATCAAGATATTAAAGCGTCTGGTAGAGTGGCGTAACGGAGAATAATAGGACCCCTCTGCAAAGTCAAGTTTTGGGCCTCAAGTCCAAATACATATTCGGTGTCATTCAGGTTTTTAGCCCCCTAGAATCCTGCCCCTCCCCCGCAATGAGCGGTTGCGGGGGTGTACGTTGCGCCACTGGTCTGGTGCATTTTAACGGACATTATCAAATCGGAAAAATATGCTAAAATAGAGCACAGTACAGAAATAATGATTTCTCTAATAAAGAATTTATCAAATGTGCTAAGAAACGAAGAAAAATATTGTTTCGTTGATCCACTTTGAGTGTTTGTGAGATAAGAGAAAGAGAGAGTATCAGGTTTTGTTTTAAAAAAAATATTCATTTTATGCCGTAGCTCTTCCAAATACTAAAAGCATTTTTTTTTGCTGATATTCCCTGTAGAGTAATAGATACAAAGTTTATTTGTTATTACATATACTGCACAAAGAAATTAAATAAAATTATTTAAAAGATATAAGTTCCGAAATACAAAACATAATAAAACCAAATTTTAAGATATATATAAAATTACAGAAAATATTAAAGAAACAAAAAACAAAACAAAAAAAAATTAAATTGAATAATTTGACAAGTGAGTTAGAGTTCCATTAATATCGCACTCCAAATGCAACAGGATGGATATTAGACACGGACATCGTAATTTTGAACCATGGTCAAGAGACGAGGACAACTGAGTTGCCCCTTCCACACACACACCACGCCAACGGGAGAACTTTGAGCCTCGGCAGATTTCAGCCACTCTACGCATGTCAGCTTTTCAGTGGCACTGAGGTTGAACTCGTGACACAACGGCCGCGAGTTCGTCACCATAACCACTAGGCCAGGGGTGTCAAACACGCGGACCGTGGGCCGGATGTGACCCTCAACGAACATTTTTGCGGTCTGACCAGTATATCGGCACACAATAATGTATAATTTTTGAGAAAAGCAACCGAAAAGCGAAGATTAAACGCACTTCTCCACGTGCAACTTGTACAAATGAAATTTGTATGATATTGCATCGTATCAAATATACGCAGAAAAAATTTCAAATCTTAGAACTGAATTTGAAACAAGATTTAAAGATTTTAATTCTTTGGAAGGCAAATTTTTCTTGGTTTTTTCGATTTTCTCAATAAATTTAGACTCAGTTCTCAGCCATATGCGAATGGAGGAGATCAAGATTCAATGCGATTCAAATTTGAAGGCAAAATTCATTGAAGTGAGTGCTGAAATTTACAAATGTTTATCAAAAATTTGCTCATGAAATTATCTTCATATTTGGAAGTACTAATCAATGCGAGACATTATTTTTAGTTATGGAAGGAAATAAGAGTCACCTGTTAGAAATATTATTATTGATATCCATCTTGGGTCAGTTTTGAAAGTAATTACTGCGAACAGACTTTCTCCCGAAAGAGGAAAAATAATAGCAGAGAAGAGATGTAAAGTGTCAGGACGCAAACATTAAATTTGTGTTGTTTTTTAATATATGTTTATTATAATGTGTTATTTGAAGTAAAGTTACGTTTCTATAAATATTGTTTTTTTTTGTTTGTGTTTTTGCGGCCCATTTAAAGTTAAATTTTGTTTGTTTGGCCCAAGATAGCCTTTGAGTTTGACATCCCTGTACTAGGTCAAGTTCAAGTGATGAAGACGACAACTAAGCTGGCATCTCCTCTTAACTACCACACCACACCAACGGGAGAATAATTTTACAAATCCGATTCCTTATACTCGATAAGAGAATAAGTAAGACACCAAAAAATACTTCAGGCATTGTAAGTTATTACATAAAATACGGCACGCTACAAAATAAGAAAAAATTCGGGTTAAGGTATCCGACTACGTTCGGAACCATGATTTTGCAAAAGCGTATAAATGGATAATATTTATAATATTTAGTGTCACTTAGATTAGAAAAAGTGCATAAAATTGTTTTAAGAATTGTATAACAATAAAAAATTATTTAAGTACAATATTTTGACAAAAAATTAACATAGAATGATCAATTTTCAAAATGCTTCTATTATAATAATATTTTGCCTGTATATAGCTCAGACCCCCGATAATTATTTTAAATGGTTGTAACTCTGAAAATAATGTGAATTTTTCAAAAATCGTAGTTGAGCCTCTGTGCAGAGGTCTGAGGTATATACAGGTAAAATATTATTATAATAGAAGCACTTTTCACAAAAGGAGAACATTTTGAAAAAAAGTTTATTCTAAGTCAATTTTTTGCCGAAATATGGTATTTAAATAATTTTTTTTGTCAAAATGCCCTTATAAAACAATTTTATACATGTATTCTAATCTAAGTGACACTAAATATCATGAAAATTATCCATTTATGTGCCTTTTTAAAATCACGGTTCCGAACGTAGTCGGATACCTTAAAGGAATAGAAGACTGAATTTTAAGAATTCGTTCGATTAATTAAATCGATAAAAGCTAGAAATTAAATTAAAGGAAAACCTTCAAAACCAATTCAGAATTTACTACTCAATGTTGCACGAAAGAACATCGTTAACATCTACGCAACTGCACTCCAAAGTCGATCAATTTACCATTACCATCATTACCAATGATTCTATTTGAATTTACCATTACCATCATTACCAATGATTCTATTTGAATAAAGCGGCTCTGGTTTTATGTTTTAATGAAACATTTTCAAGAGCAATTAATCTCTTCCTAATGAACAAACTGTATCCTTCAAGCCCTTTCTGGCAGTAACTTTTTTTCCAAGAATCAGAAGCACTTTCCCTTTGAGTTGTCTTATCTCATTAAGCGTTTCCGCAAGCCTGAAAATGCATTGAAAAAAAAAGCAATCAAACAACCGACCTTCCTTGTATCAAAAGGGGAATTCAGGGAAAGAATTTATTCTAGATTCATCAGAGTGAATTCTTGTTTTTTTCACTTTTGCCTTTTCTTTTCCTTTTTAATTAGGCTTAAGATTTGTATACTTAAATTCTTTCCAGTTAAAATATTTTTGCATCTTTTAAAAGTCACGGAAAAACGTTTAAAATTTTTACACTAAAGGAATTCGGTGATGATTGTTAAGAAAAACATTTCAGATCGTGTTCGCGGATATGATTTTTATGCTCAATATAGATAGTTATTCGATTGATAGTTACTACGTGACTAAATACGCGTAAGTTGAGAGAGCAGACGCGTGGTAAATGTCATTTAGATTTCAAAATAATTGACTGACTGAAGTGCTTCAATTGAAAGAACTGTGTTGTTTAGATTGCTCTCGCACGGTTGATGTATATCTTTGAAAAATGATTCCGGTTTCTGATTGTATTTTTAGCTTGAAATAAAACATATCTCTCCAAATTTTTAAAATTACTTATTATTGTTTTTTTCTACTACAAGATAAAAATTTTGTCTAAAAAGTGTGCTTAGTATCCACTCCTTAAAAATTACACGCGCACGTACATATATATAAATTTCAAAAAAGAGAGAAAGATTTGTATGATTTAGAAATAAATAAATCCCACAAACCAGAAGGGGATAAATTCTAAAAATTTGAATCTAGAGTAAAATATATCTATTAAAAGATGATAAGAAAAAGTCGATAGACAAATATTCAAAATTATTCTGTTCTATCCCGTTGAAGACCATGATCACATATACAGTGCCGGTTTGAGCTCATTTTGGGCCCTGGGCGTAGAAGATCTGCGGGCCCGCTTGGCACTGGTGAATCTGGTTAAGTCCAGCTTATCTGAACCCTTCCACGCTCCAGGACCTTGGGTGCCCTGCTTAAGCACCCAATGGATAAACCTACATTGCACATATATGAGATCACTCAGGGAATACGATATCATACTTGAGATGGCGTTTTGCCCGTTCTGAGGCCGTGATCACACAGGTGTGATCTTAATTTTGAACTTATGGAATTTAAAATGATTATAAATTATAAATTTCGATGTTGTTCATTACAGCAGCGTTTCTCAAACTGTGGGGCGCTCCCCCCTAGGAGGGCGTGAGGATATTAAAAAGTCAAAAGCAAAAGATTATTTAAAAAATTATTAATTTGCTGAAAGTAAACAAACAAAATACACATTCTGACATAATAAAAAATATATATATATATTTATACTCTAATATAATACACTTATAAATGTATCAGTACTTCACAATGTATTTTATAAGTAAATGAACAATATTAAGTTAAGAGCAAGTTTAATGATTACCAGTGATTACCAGTACAAGCACAAATGTCATCCTTGTCACTTTACCATGGTCCAAAAATTACAAGGGCTGTTTCCAGTAGTCCTCGTGCAGCTGTATTGTGCGACAATAATATGACTTTCATTCACTTATTTTAAAGCTAGGACTGTGATGTAGGATCAAACGTGTCTTATTGGATTCTATTTTTCCTTTCAGCTGAAAATTTATACATAAGTAGTACAAAAAGTAAACAAATGGAAAAAAAATCTCAAATAACAGATGTATATATATATATATACATCTGTTATAAACATTTGTTGCAAGGTCAAACCCTTGTAAAACAAAAAAATGGAGATATTTTTATGTCGAATAATAAATTATATTCTCCATATATATATTTATCTCTGAATAAATAATATATGAACAACTAATTTTTAAGCAATTTAATTTAACAAAAGGCAAGAGTCGTAATATCTCAGTCATTCAAAATCCTAATGATGAGAGGTTAAAGCTCGAAAGAGCTAGGCACTCTGGTCACCCCCCCCCCTCCCGCCAACGACTATGTGAAGAACTGTTTTCTCTTAAAAATGTCTAGATAAAAATTCCGTTTTTCATGTGCTGTTAGATAGCAGTCAGAATTTTTTTTTATTATTTTACAAATAAAAACCTTCTGTCTGAAGACTAACTACCTTTTCAAAAAATAATGCAAAAGATTCACAAAAAAATGTGCATTAAATTATCCACTTTTAATGACATCTCAGGATTTAAAACAAGAAATAATTTGGGGAAGAAACAATAATAATTTTTTTCTGATTTTCTGCATTTTCATTTCTATACATTTTCTAATTCATTAAAGAAATTTTTAGTAAAAGGAACATATTAATGATGGCATTAGTAATCGCTTTATCATCAGCAGGGCCTGGATAGTAATGATCTAAATATTACTAGAAAGGATCTTAAAATATTTTAGCGTTGAAATAATGATCTCCCAAGTACTTCAAAATCAGATTAAAACGAAATTATGTACAAAAATGAAAAAATAAATAAAGTTTTATAATCTTTTACTAAACCATTAATATTCCTTTGTGTGAAAAGTGATCGGTTAATGTAGTACATACTCCCCGACATTTTTATCGCTGCGGACCGGTCAACGTTTGATAATTTTACCGCGGCGCGTTAAAAGGGGAGGGGAAAAGTTGATTGTTTATATTTTAGATTATTTTGATTTAATGACTTTAATTTAATTGTATTTAAATATGCCTTCAGAATAAAATACATCGAAAAAGGATTATAAAGTGATTTCCTTGGAAAGGCACACAAAACCGAGAGAAATACACCACAGTAAATAAAATAGAAATAATGTACTGTTCCTTGTCACCCCGCTACCATTTGATCCATGGACCAGTACCGGTCCTCGGGTCGAGGACCAATCAGTGGCGTAACGTAAACCTCACCACCTTCACATAGCGGTGGGAGGGGGGAGGCAGGATTCTACGGGTCCCAAAGCCTGTCTGACATCCATTACGGCTTGGGGCACAAATATGACTTTCCAGAAGGCCTCATTTTCTTCGTTTCGCCACTGAGACCACTGTAGGTGCGTAGCTACACCGTATCAATGATACGGGGACCCCAAGCTTCGGGGGTCCCTACATGTCTAACTGCAGTCTCACTAACAGAGCTTCTATATCTAAAAAAGGGCCCCGAAGAAATTTCGATGCAGTGCCCCTTCAGAGCTAACTTCACCAGTGGACCACTGGATTAATGCATTGGACCTTGAATGCCGATGATATGCGAGGGAAAAAAACTGACTTATAGTTTCTACGATATTCATAAGTTTAGTTTTGTTGAATTGCATGGAGATGCACAAGAACTATTCGAGCTTATAATCGATGGACATCATAATTCTGAATCATGGTCAAGTAACTAGGGCGACACTAGAATAAATTCCTCAACTTCCATACTAAACTGTGTTAGGACTTTAAAGCTTAATTATTTTTAAGGTGAAAAACACGAACACCAGCTCAACTTGCTAGTATTCCTTTGGATGGGTCTTAAAATAGTGACTCAAATTTTGTGCATCATTGATTACGAAGTTTATGATCTTGAACAGTGAGGCAATATGGGGCTATTATTACTTATAATATTCAAAAATTCCTAAAAATGGCAAAAATTACTGAAATATACTTCGTGACACTGAAAATGCAACATGAAGATGTGGTCAGAAAATTATACATATTTCAGAATAGACGCATCTCACTGAGTAATACAAATGACGTGAACTGTGCATCCCACCGGGACACATTGAAAAGAATATCAGGTAAGGAACTTGCGATATGGACAATATCCGTGCCGTTATTTGTGCAGGAAATGATTGCGGAACTTTTTTTCTTGCATCGATTCGTTTCTTGTTGTAGCAGAGGACGGAATAGCATATATGTTAGTAAAGTAAGTAGTAATGTTTAGTCAGCTACCAACAGAGGACATTTCAGCAAGCAGACGATTTTAAGCAGGACTTGATGCTTGGATAGAGAAGGATAGGCTAGGCCATAGGTCAAATCTCAGCTGATACCAAGATAGATACCTCTACAGTGTACCGGCTGTTGTAAAGATGGTTATGACAAGAAAATGGGTATGATTGAGAGTTTCTAGTGTGAAGGGAAGGTCAGGGGTTGGGGTTGGGGCTGTGGTAAGTCAGCAAGAGTTTATCGGTGCATCAACCAGCAAGTGGTAGTGACCTGGCAAGCCATTTTTGACACCCTTTTTTAACATTCTTTATGTTTCCCTATAAAATAGAACATTACTGTTTGACAAGTTGCTAGTGATTTGCATTTTATGACGTCCGTTAATACTAGAATATCCGGAAACTTCCACCGGTTTCGTTTCGACACCGCGATATAAAATATTTGAAAAAAATTGTAATAGCTTAATAATTTTAAGACTTTTTAATATTATTTCATGCAATTATCATATATTATGACCCTTTATATCATAAAAAACTGACGTTGACATTATGTTTCACAAAGCTTTTTTCACTACTGCTTTGTCGCAAAACATTTTGAGGCGCAAATCTGCCAGAAACATTACATCGTTAGTGATCCAACATAAAAATTCGGGTCCTTTTATTTTTGAAAGTAAATGTTTTAGAACTGTTCTTGATATTTTTTATTGCATCTCTCTCATATCTCTCTCAATCCCCCTTTAAAAAGTTCCTAAAAAGCATGCTTTTTCTTTTCTTAATTTCCTTTGAATTTTTTCGTAGAATTGGCCTTGATATATCCTAAAAAATTCTGCAAAGTTAGTCTGATGTTACCAATCAATCAGTCCTAAGAGAGCATCAAAATATACTTAAGAAAGTTCTATGTTCTTGTTTCCGAAAAAAAAAATAGGAGGTTTTTTTCTGGCACTGTTCTTGATGTCTTGGAATTCTGTTCAATGAATGAAAAAAGATTTAAAAAACAGAACCACGTACACTGGGTTGATTCCAGAACTATTTTTTGTATGCGATAGATATTTACAATTCTACTAGTCAATGTTGAATTCTTGCAAACCAAGGATACATCTAGAAAATTCTGCCTGAATTCTGTTCTAATCTTTGACTTAAGTATATAAATGTTTTTTCGAACAATAATCGAAAATCGAAGGACATGTTAAGATAGTGTTAGAATTGTTACTTTTTTAATTCCTGCTATTAACTCACAATCTCCCTATATATATATATCTTGTTCAAATTTTCAATCGTTAATAAATTACACTTTAAAGTTCTCAATTGAGCTGAACTTTTATGTAAACGATTGTTTTGGATGAAAATATGGTAATTTAATTATAATTAATAAAAATTAATTGATTAAAACTAATTATTCAAAGAATTATAAATACAGCCACGCTGGCATCATTTTTGGCTACTTGTGTCAAGACATTAAAAGGTTTTTTCTCACTTTTTAAAGCACTCATTCCAGCTGAATTTTTCTATACACGATTGTTTTAGGTGACAATACGATAATTAAATTATAATTAATTAAAATTAATTGATTGAAACCAATTATTTAAAGAAATACAGATACAGTCACATTGGTTTCATTTTTAGCGACTTGGGTTTTTTTCCTCACATTTTAAAACATTCAGTTGAATTAAAATTTTATATACACGATTGTGTTTTGGATGACAATACAATACTTAAATGATAGTTAATAAAAATTAATTGCCACTTAATATGGTGATTCTTTCATATGTATGTACATATTTATGTTAATTGTAATTATTTGATAAATAGTAACTGAAATAAAATTTTTCTTTGTGTTGACTTAAGTAGGAATTGACTCATTTTTTTATATTACTTGTTATATATATTAATGAGAATCACTTGCCATTTCTTTTCAATTTGTGAGGGAGTGAGTTATCCTTGGGAAGTGATTAATATATCCTTATTTTTCATTAAATTAACCTTGACTTCATATTTCTTAGGATGCATTTAATTTTAAAACATATAAAGAAAAGTTTATTACATTTTATGAATCACCATAACCTTAAGGCTGTTTTTTTGGTTAATGTTAAAGAATAGGACCCTAATTTGGAACATTTTTTTCAGATATAAAAGAAATGAAGAATTAATATGATATTCTGGCTTCACTATCCTTTAGAGAGCAGCATTTTGTATCATTATTCCCATTTTTAACCGAGTTGATTCATTTTTTCTAGTATAAAATGTGTTTCGCATTTTTCATCCTATACTGTAATGTTAAATGGGCTTTGCCTTCACGTATTAATACAAAAAAGAAAGTATTCACGGAATATTTTGAAATTTTTAAAAACACTATATTGTTAACAGAGGTACGAGTTATAATATTGCAAACTTCCATGGAAATTGGGCCAATTTTCTGTCTGAAAATGTGATTCGCGTTTAGTTAGAGCTCTCGTACATTTACCGAAAACAGCCTTAAAGAAAACAGTTGTAAATTTTTTGACTTGCGACGTTCGAGACAAACCACTAGTTAAAATCCTGATCCCACCAAAGACACTAGTTTAAAGCGGCAGGAATTTCTGCATATTAACAAGAACTAAGTATTAAGGTCTACATGCGGTATATAGGGATTTTTCGCAGAAATAATTTTTCAAATATCTTAAAATAAATTTTTTTTCGAATGAATTTTCTATTATTTATTTTTTTAGTTATGGCGAACCTCAGATATCATTGCTCCGTCTTTCTTGTACTCAGTATACCGTAAAATCCTGCGTATAGCGCGTATACTTTCCATACTTTCAATCTCCATTTTTTAACTCTTAGGCATATTCGCCGTATAATGTGCACCCCCTTTTTTACGAAGGAACAAGAAGTGTGCGTGTACAATGCTGGTATGTTTTATGGCCATTTATTCGAGATATTATCCCAGGAATTTGAAAAAAATGGTATACTTTTCGAATCAGAATCCTTTAATTTCAATAGGTGATTCTTTTAAATAAACAGTATTCCAATCTATGTAGATGTCTAACTTTTCAAATGCTCATCTTTTATTATTTTTTTATTTATTTTTGAAATCATTATATTTTATACCCGGCTTAGAACGCGAGCTCGTAAATTTCGATATTTTTTTATGTTAAAAGTGCGTTTTATATACGCTTGATTTTACGGTAAATTTTTCTTGTTCCTGATATATTCTAGATGCAATGATATCTTAATTTGAGGAAATTCTTCATTAATTCCTTAAAGCAACGGTTCTTAAACTGTGGTCCGTAGACCCCCTGGGGTACGTGAAGGTCTCTTACTTGTCTAATGTCAAGATTTTCATCTTTGACAGACTATGAAAGACTTTGAGGAAAAATTAAAAGATGTGTCATTCTAGACTAGATCCAGTGGCGTAACGTACACCTCCGCAACCCCCACATTGCGGGGGGCAGGGGCAGGGACTCTAGGGGGCCCAAAGCTTGACTGAAGCAAAGTACGTATTTGGGCTTGGGCCTCGAAACCTAAGTTTGCAGGGTGGCTCTAATGTTCATCGTTACGCTACTGTCTAGATCATTAAATTGTTCCCAATAAACATAATTGCTAGAACAGTGGCATAACGGAGAACATTTGGGTCTCCCTACAAAGTCAGGTTTTGGGCCCCCTAGAATCCAGCCCCCCTCGGGGGTTTGGGGGTGTACGTTACGCCACTGTGCTACAACATATATTTCAATCAAGAATATTGATTTAGTTTTTTTTGTATTTTTTAATTACCTAGCCATTACTAAAACGTAATATTTTCTAAAAATATATAGTAGAAAGTCATGTGCAAAGATTAGAACTGAATTCGCATAGCCTGCCAATATGATAACGATTGTATCCAACTCGATTTTTTAATCGAATTACAACTGTATTATTTATTTATTTGAAACTAATATTTTTTTAATATATATTTTATATGCATACATAATTAGATGTTTACTTTTTTCTTAATGGAAAACAAGTTCCATAAAAAGAATTTTTTTAAGTCAATTTCTACTAAAAAACAACTAAAAATTAATTTATTTTATATATATATAGTCGGACCTCTATATAACCAAGTCGCTAAATCCCCGAAAAATGTTCGTTATATGGAAAATTCGTTTTGTAGAGGCTCATCTTTTAATATACTTTATAAACCACATCAAACAAATTTTAAATTCATAAACACTATATATTTAAAAAAAATATTCACACCTTTTTAAAAAATAATATATGTTTATTTTATATATCTTACCCATCAAAAAAGAAAGAAAAAAAGAAAAACTGCAAGGAAAAAAAAAAAGGACGTCAAAGAATTCACTGCATTTTCAATATTAAAAAAAATTTTATACTCAAATTAATGGATTTTAAGGACATTTTATATTTTAAAGCATACAAGTAATATTAAACATGTATTATTTTATAATTAGAACACGGGGACA